>CM035790.1:42781221-42801221 GCA_020466265.1 Siphamia tubifer
ATGTTAGGTGGGGGGGGGGGGGTGACCAGAAGAGGAAGGGCAGGGAAGAAAATGAGCTAGTAAACCATCTCCGGAAATCTACTCAGCCTGCCCTTCCTGAACACTCACAATATAAACAGCACCGTCCTGCATCACACTGTGTTAGTGATGAACTAAAAACAAACTGTTTTCATTAATATGATCAAACTGTGTTTATGTTACAGGTTACTATTCTGTCCTCACCCTCATCTGACTATATATACACACAACATATCCATGTGGGCCCCAATAGGGTTACATTTGGGCTGCATGTAAGGGTTCCATGTGGGTCTGTCTACAGTTGCCATGGTGACCAGAGACCTGTCCAAGGTAGAAGACACACAGTATGGATGCACTGACCTGACCTTTAGGTTTGACATCTGCAGAAACTGTTATAGATCAGGTATCTGTATCTATGAGCAGTTTAACAACGTTTGGAGAGTTTTGTGTGTGGATTTTTTTAAGTGTTTTCCCTGAAGGTTGCACTTTTGCACATTTATTAAAAAGGAAAGTCACAACTAGAGCTGAACAATGTATTGTTTCAGCATCAACATCACAATGTAAGTGTGTGCATTACTTCACTTTTTATTATTTATTTGTATTTTTGGTAATAATTACTATTGTATTCATTTATTATTTTTGAAATTTTGAAATTTAATTTTTTTTAAAATTTTATTCCGTTTTTTAATTAATTAATTTTATTCATTTCTTTTTATTTATGTATTATTTAAAAAAATAAATAAATAAAAAATAAATAAATATATATATATAATTTTTGGATTAGTTTATTTGATTTGGACCATGCACGTTAATACATCAGTAAAAACATCAATATAAATATGCCAGAGAATAGTATATTTCATCATTTGTCCGTTATTTATTTTTACAGATTTATTTGTATTTATTCATGTATTCTTTTTTTTTTTTTAAATATTTGTCTATTTATTTCTTATTTTCTCTATTTTTAATTATTAATTTTATTTAATTATTTCAGCTACAAGAAGGATGAGACTTCAGTATGTTCAGTGTCGACCATTAATGTGTTTGACTGTGTCGACACCACACAGCTGTTATTTACTCTTGAGGATTTTTTTTTCATATCATAGGGTTAAAAAATTAATTAATTAAAAAAAAAATTAAAAAAAATCACACTGTCAGTTTTTTTTCTAATATCATGCAGCTCTATTTGGGTCTTTATGGGTTAAAGTTTTACGACTTAGTTTTTAACCCCCATAAAAAGATGAATAAATAAGTCATTCTTGTGTATGTCAGTCAACACCATTAATATCAGGGGATATAATGTGACCTAGGCAGCTTTAACTGTGTTTGTGTGTGTTTAGCCTGTTCCCAACATGAGCCAGGTGCTTTTGAAGAGCTGCAGAAAAGCTGTAGAAAACTATTCTGCTTACATTTTAAAGCACTCGAGTGGAAACCTGTGCCGACGGAAAGAATGTAAGCAAATTAGGGGATCCTGAAAATCTGACTTTAAAGTTTAAGAGTGTCATAATTACAGAGTCGAAAATGTAAAAAATCTATGTGAAGCAGCAGCAGCAGCGGCAGCAGCAGCGGCAGCAGCAACGGCAGCAGCAACGGCAGCAGCAGCAGCGGCAGCAGCAGCGGCAGCAGCAGCGGCAGCAGCAGCGGCAGCAGCAGCGGCAGCAGCAGCGGCAGCAGCAGCGGCAGCAGCAGCAGCAGCAGCTAAACAGTTAAGGGTTCTTTTTCCTTTATGAGTTCTTTTAAAGGAAATACTCGAAACCACTTGGCAAATTGTCAAACGAGAGGAGGTTTTATTTTAGTGGAGGAAAAATGTCCATGAGACGAGCATAAGTAAACAGTTTAGATTTTTACGTCTCTAATAAAAATACCTACAATGAACTTAAGAGCCCGAGACAAAAAAGTTATTTACTGCCCGATGCTAAAGTACATTAGCCTAGCCGCGCTATCCCTATTCATTCCATGTATAGGTCTAGGAACACTTCATAGTCAGAGGAGGCGGGGCTAAAAGGTCGTATTTCAAATCCTCTGTATGCAATAGGACGGTACTTCAACCAATCAGTGTAATCTTTAGAATGACGTAGTTAGAGCGTCGGGAAGTTGACGGAGGAGTCTGGAGAAAGTTAGGAATGACTGAACAAAATGGTGGATTATGGAGCTGAACGACTGTTGTCGCTTCTGTAAAAAGAATTTAAAGATTGTTGACGTTTTCTCACATTCTTCACTCATCTTTGATAAAAGGGAATCACCACCCTTTGTTGTTCTTCTATGGTTGTTTCCGGTTGTTTCTCTCCGAATCGTTGCAGCCTCACTTTCTTATGCCCGCCCTCTGACTCTATAGTTCAGGGGTGTCACAGTCATTTAAAATATGGGGGTGTTCTGGGTTGTGGAACATGAGGAAAATGTTCTATCATTTGGAAAATTAACCAACAATTATCCCTTTATGGTTAAATGTTTATATTAAAAGAGCAATATATGGCTAAAATTCTTCAATTCAACATTTATTCCAAGAAGAACAAATGTTTTGACAGAAATACAATAAGACTGAAAACCTGCCCCTCCCTACCCCCCCCTACTCCAAACATCCAAAAGTGCTCCTCCTACTGTTAGCAAATTAGCTTAGAGTATATGTCACAAAGCAACACAGTTTATTTAACTTAGTTTAACAACGGTAACATTTGTCATTACTAACTGACTGATGACTGTTTACTAACACCACAAAGAAGAGCTGTTTACATTTGGCCTGGGAACTGAGGTGCGCTTCATTTTCTTATCCTGGTGTACTGCAAGGGTGGGTAAACGGTTTAAACCTCAGATATTTTAACAACCCCGCAATGTTATTGCTGTTTGTTTGGGGTGATTGGAACCGACAGTAACTGTTTATCCTGCAATAAAAGTAGGTGAGACCAACTCTCCGTTTCCTGGATCCAGTGAACGATACAATATATAAACTCAGGAAAAAGTGGGGGTATGAAATCATCTGGTTGTAGAAGTGAGGGTGTCATAACACCCCCATCCCCCACGGCTGCGACACCCGTGCTATACTTCACCGTGATTCGTGGGACAGTTTTATGGAAATCTAGGCTAGCATACAGAGGATTTGAAAGATGACCTTTTAGCCCCGCCTCCCCTGCTTATGACGCACGACTAAACCCATACATGAATGGAATGGGGCTAGCGTGGCTAGGCTAGTTAAATCCTTCGCTCAGTTATTACCAATAGCTGGGCATGAAAATGTACTGAGAGTTTCTCATCGGCGTCTTTGTTGATTTTTCGAGGAAATAAACAACAATTTCAACAACTGACGAGGAACCAGGATGACAACACAGAATAAGCACTTCCTTGTACAAACTGCAGCACACAAAGTCACAATGCATGTTGGATAAGAGCCGAAAACAAAGCCATCAAACAAAAGGAGCAGAAACAAACACAGCTTTCACACACTGACACATGAGAAGGCCTTAGGACGTCATGGTGGGACAACAAGGCTGCAAAACTGAAAAAACAAACAAAAAAACAGGCAAATATATGTATAAATGTTCTACTAGGAGGGAAAATACCCATTTCCTGTGGCTGAGGTTCAACTCTATCATTTACAGACATGTGGTAATAACTACAAGTGATGACAACAACATATCACTTAAAAAAACACCACATCCTTCAAAAGACGAGTGGGTGAGAAGTAACGAAGTAGAAGTACTTCATTATTGTACTGAAGAAGAGTTTCTTAGGTATCTGTACTTTACTTGAGTATTTACTTTTCTGCCAACTTTTTACTTTTATTCCCTACATTTTCTCATAAATATCTGTACTTTATACTCTTTACATTTATATAAATATCTGCACTTTATACTCTTTATATAAATATCTGCACTTTATACTCTTTATATATATATATATATATATATATATATATGTGTGTGTGTGTGTAAGTTCGGTCAGAGGGAAATTTTCCAGTTAACGTGTTTCTTCAAACAGGTAAAAACAAAATAAATAAAACATACAAAGTGTTCAAAATCAGTGGAAGAGAGAAACTGACTTTTTATATTATAATAATGATTCGTAAGTTTGACTTTTCACCTCACAATTATGCATTTTTTAATTTTTCATCTCATATTTATTACTTTTCATCTCAATTATGACATTTTTTTCCCCAATTTTCCCTAAGTTTCCTGCCCATACCCTCAAAACTGAGTACTGTAACTTGATCAAAACACATTACCTACACAGTAACTCACTTTTAAAAGTTTTACTTCTGAATTTTTTTATAGTTTTTCCTGGCTAAAGAAGTATTATTTCATCCATGGCAAAAAAAAAAAAAAAAAAATCACATTCAGTTTAACTTTACTTTATTACAATAGAGAAGTTGTACTTTTTTTTAACTTTTACTTCAGTAAAGGAGTTGAATATTTATAGTATTTCTTTCCCCACATAAATAACTGTACTTCTACTTAAGTACAGAATGCGAGTACTTTTCCCACCTCTGTAATAATCCTACAGTTCACCATCACCATACTGGGAAACATTCCTGAAAAAAAAAAAATAACAGTTTATATTGGTATTTCCTGGAATGCGAAGGGGCTGGACGGGACACACACATCGCCAGAAAATGAGCACAAACGCTGCAAAACATGTTCAAACAGGGATGCAGGACGATGCATTCACTAGCCACAAATAACACACTAAGCTGCACTTAAGGGATTTTCAGGCGCTGATTATCTCTCCAATGAAAGTTTAAACCAACAACTTGTTCATTTTTCTCAAACGGATTGAACGCAGGTTGTGTTTCCCGGGCTGCGAGCCAGTAAAACGCTGTCTGTGCTGTGTTTTTTTTTTTTACCCAATAACAGAGTGCTTTGGCAGAGTGTCCGACACCGCAGAGGACTCGTAACTTTCACCTTCAGGCTCCGAACGCTCGTCTGCTGCCGACAATTAGACGCTTTTAATTTAACGCATAAACAAGCAAACATCCACTAAAACCATCGACTGAGCCAATAATCCTATCAATGCACGTAAATAACTGGTGTAAAATGTAGCTGTTCATCTGTTCATGGTCGGCAGATATGACCCGTTTGGATGTGAAGAGGCTCGGTAGTTGCCATGGAAACGGAGTCATCTTCTACAACCAGTCAAACTCGTCAAGTTTATTTCACACTTTAAAAGATGACGCATACATAAGCAAGTATAAATACAAATAAAATACGACAGTGTAAGGGAGGCCAACAAGTTAAAGGTGTCATTCCGCTGAAACGGTCCTTTTGGAATCTGATGGGTCACCCCGATTTATCAACACATGGTGCGTTTGAAAGTGGTGTGTCGCCTCCACTGGCTGGTTTTGTCACTCAGGGAAAACAACACAGAGAAAGGAACGACTCAGAACATTGGTATCACCCACGTGGGGTTAAGCCCGTCCCCCATTGAAGCGAATCTGAAGTAGCATTAGCATTATGGTATGGCCAGAAATGTACCGCAGTATAATTTGACCCACATGCAGTGTACGGTATGTATCACGGTATAGTACTTTTGTAGGATACTATACATAAATAATAAAGTATATGAATGACACCAGAACAGTTTGTTCATGTGCAGAACGACAGGAATAATGTTAAAGAGGAATTAACCATTTCCATGTCAGAGGAATTATTGAATTGGAAAAACCAGTCACTTTATTCAGAATTAAGTTGATGTCTGAACAGTCATTTTCAACTGGTGTTAGCCCACTACCCCTTTATTTGAGCACTCAAAAAAGAAGGGTAGGGGTCAGGGGTGACTTAGGATTCAGCCTTAGTCCTTATTTATGCGACACAGAATGGATTTTCTAAGAGAGAACAGTAAAATAATTCACCATCCAGACTTTAGTCAGTAAATGTTACCAGGGTCATTGACAAAGTATGTGTTTATGTTATTCAACCTCTGGTGTCACTGCACTTTGGAAACAGTTCATACACAAAACCACCTGTTCACAGCCCAGGGTCACATTTGAACTGAACAAAACCACCACTATAGAGTCATGGAAACATTATTAGACTGTCCGAAGTCACCAAAAACAATGTTTATGCACCAACTGTGTGTGTCATGTGACTAAAACAGAAAAGAAAACAGGAAGTGAATAAAAGCACTGTTCTTGTCTGTACAATATCTGTCAATGTACAATATCTGTCTATAATGCAACAAGTCTGTGTGTAGTGCGTCCTGTTTGTCTGTGGAACATCCAACACCTGCACAACTCCACCAAATGATCCAACATATGGTGGATTGCAGTGCCAAGTTTCACACCATTACGATAAACAACAACAAAGATATTGAACTAATATTATTGCTTTTTCCAACTCTGTTACTCCGAGCATTGCCGCGCACACTGTCTAAGTCCCGCCCCCTGATTTAGCTACAGCTGCGCCATCTACATACTACATACTCTACATACTCATAGTGCTCTTTATTAATGACAACTAAACATCACGACTGTGCTACATGCCGCTAACAACTTCAGTCCCCCCAGGAAGTCGCAGACTTGTCATTGTTGCAACCACAACAAGTCCGGTTGCAAGTGAGGCTATTATTACAACACATTCACACCAGTTAAACAAGGTCCGAAATGTATTGAATTAACAGGTGGAACGTCCGATTTACCTTCATCTTAACATTGCTACAATGACTGTAGGCTACATTACTATCTGGATCATCCACCGTTTCTCTTTATCACTTCACTTTTAGACCCTTTTCATTTTTTTTTTTTTTTTGTCGCTAGCTGTAGTTTAGTAGGCGGAGCCACATTGCCCAGTTTCCTGCTTTTCATGCATTCAAGTCTGAAAGTAGACAGTGACATTTGAGTGTGAGGTGAGCAACTGCCGGCTCACTTCACAGCCGTAATAATACATCTTGGTGAGTGTTGATTGGTGCGTTAGCATGACACAAACCACTACAGTGGTAGACTGTCTGTTCCACCTGAAACTGGGTTTTACCAATTCCACCAGCAGTAACAACTGACACCATTAGCATTAGCATACTCACAGATTCCAGTACAACTTCCAAAACAGCCCCAAATAATTATTATAGTCTTTCTTTCTGCTCATTTCACCCACTTCCACAACACATTAGTAAAACAATCTCACATTTTCAACAGGCTCTGCATTAGTACCTACTGATGTATGCTTTTATTCTTCTGTACAACTGCTCTATGTCTAGGAATATATTCTATTATTTTAGTTTTATTCATTCTTCTGTACAGCACTTTGGTCCATTACAGTTGGTTCAAAGTGTTTTACAAATAACGTCAGATTGGACTAAAGAGCTAAAGTGATTGAATAAAGTAATATTAGATAGAACAACTGCCAATTCGATAGATAGAATTAAGCCAAAAAAAAAAAAAAAGGATTGCCAATGGAATAAGTGAACATGATCTTAGTAAGATTACCGGAAATAATAAACAATATTATTCTATATTAAGTCATGAAATATTACCAAAATAATGTTAACTTGTTCCATTGGCCAAGTTTTTTTTTCCTTGATTTATTTATCTATCTATCTATTACTATTAATTAAGCAAAATATAAATTAAACAAAAAAAATCTTGAATTAAGGGAAAAAATATCTCTCAATAGAATAAGTGAAAAATAATAATCAGATTTTCCAGATGTATTGTCTATAAATACATTTTTATATTTGACTGAAAAGTTCATCTTCAGGTAATTCCATCTTATTTTAAGTGTAATGACCTATTTTGACTAGAAATAAGAAAAACACTGTGAGCTTTTTGCAGAGTGAACATGTTAGAACTGGTTGGAAATGTGTTTCCTCTTCTAAAAAGCATTAACGGTACTTTGTGTTAAAGTAAACAGGATAATCCAGTGACACATAAATCTGGTTTGTGTGATTTTCTTGCTGCTCTTTGGGTCAGTGAAATCAATCACATTCCCAAACAGAACAGTGTGACATTCAACTAAACCTTCTGCAGAATGAGGTCAAAAGTCACACTTTAATTTAACTTCAAACCTCTAAAAGACACACACACAGGTTAACATGTCTCATGAGGACCAAGGTTGTAATCATTACCTGAGGGTTGTGAGCATAAACACATCTGTCTTTAATATAATAAATACAAAACATTAAAAAATAAACTCGACAGACAGACTTCCTGCTAATTTCTGCCTCTGGTCGCTTTGACAGGTTGATGTAAAAACAGAAAAATGTGTCCATGGCTTTTATTGTGGATCAGTTCTACAAAGACACTAAACACAGACAGACAGACAGACAGACAGACAGACAGACAGACAGATTGATAATAGTCATTTTCCACGGTTGTTTCCATGGTTCATCTTAAAGAGGAATTCAACTTCATTCTGAATTAAACAGGAATAAAAACTCATGGTGTCAGAAATCCTCCATAACATGACTAATTTAATATAAACACCAATGTCCCCATAAGTATAGTAATACAAGAGCGTGCACACACACACACACACACACACACAGATGTGGCGTGTGTGTGATAACTTTATCTTGTGCTCAGTTGTCATGTGTTTGGCATTGATGGAGTGAAGGCCGGCAGACCTGAGGTCAGCACCGCCTCAGCCCAGTCAATGAACTGGTCCCGTGTCCTGTGACAACCAACCCAGCAGCACCGCCAAGTAAACACAGCAGGGGAACATGGGTAATGGGCTGGACAAACAGGATGGGAGGGGGGGGGGGCATAGACATCTGCTAATCTGGGACTTTTATGATTTATGAGACCAGGTCACTGAGAATATTTAATTATTTTTAACTCTTCAAACTTACTTTCTTTGGTTTTTACTGGTCGGTTTTTTAACATACGTGTGAAAATTAATATTTTTGATCAAGTTTTTTTGGTTTTTTTTTTTACTGGTAAGTAAGTAGTTTAGACCTAGTTATTTCCATAGATTGTCTAAATTTAAGTAATTTTAAGTTTTTTTCTGCTTTATTGGTCAATTTTAATTTGAATATTTACTGCTTTTTAACTCTTCTTGCGTACTTTCCTTGTTTTGTGTTTTTTTTACTGGTGAGTTTCTCAAAATATGCATGAAAATAAGTCATTTTGATTGAGTTACTTCAATAAAATTTGTTGAACTATGAGTAATTACATTTTTTTTATGTTTCATTCGTCTATTTTACTTTGAATATTTATGGTTTGTGAACTCTTCTTGCTTGTTTGTTTTTGGGCTATTTTACTGGTGAGTTTTTCAAAATATATATAAAAATAAGTCTTTTTGATAAAGTTATTTCAATAAAGTTTGTCCAAATGTAAATAATTTACATTTTTTCTGCTTTATTGGTCTATTTTACTCTGAATATTTACTCTTTTTGAACTCTTCTAGGTTATTTTCCTTGTTTTTTACTGGTGAGTTTTTCATATGTATGGGAATTTGTCATTGTAATCGAGTTATTTCAATAAACTTTGTCTGAATCATCTTAAACAGGACAATGACTCACACTCAAATTTAATTTTGGCTCAATTTAAAGTTTTTTCTACTTAAACAGTCTATTTTACCTTACGTTTTAATGTCTTCAAACGTAATTTCCTTCCTTTTTAGTGTTTTTTTTCAATATATGAATGAAACTGATCTATTTTATTTAACCATTTTTCACTTTTTATCTCTTCACACTTACTTTCCTTCCTTTTTTAGGTTTTTTATTTCAATATATACATGAAACTGAGCTACTTTGACCAAGTAATTTCAATAAAGTTTGTCTGAATCTCAGTCAAAAAGTGTGTTTTGTGTTCATTTCTTTCATTTAAAAGTTAAACCAGTCACATAAATCTCCTCTGACAAAACCATCTTAAACAGCTGAAGTTTCATTTTGGCTCATTTTCAAGGTTTTATTTTCTTCAACAGTCCATTTTACTCATATCATTTACTGATTTTTATCTCTTCACACGTACTTTCCTTCCTTTTTAGTGTTTGTTTTTCAATATATGGATGAAACTGAACTACTTTTACTGAGTCATTTCAATAAAGTTTGTCTAAAAGTGTGTTTTGTGCCATTTTTCCCCCATTTTAAAGTTAAATTATCACTTGAATCTCCTCTGACACTTTAAAAACAAACCTTTACTGCATCTTAAACAGGACAATGACTCAGGCTTAAGTGTCACTTTGGCTCAATTTCAAGTGTTTTCTACTTTATTAGTCCATTTTACTGATGTTATGTATTGCTTTTCATCTCTTCCTACTTATTTTCCCCATTTTTTGGCCTATTTTTTCTAGATATGCGTTTCAGTGTCATTTTGGCTGGATTTCAAGGTTTTTCTGCTTCATTATTCAAATTTACTGATATTATTTACTGGTTTTTTTTTTTTATCTCTTGACATTTACTTTCCTTCCTTTTTTCAACATATGCATGCAACTGAACTAGTTTGACCAAGTAATTCCAGTAAGGTTTGTCTAAATCCCAGTCTAAAACTGTGTTTTGTGCATTTTTTCCTCAATGTTAAAGTTAAAATTATCATATGAATCTCCTCTGACACTTCAAAACAAACCTTTACTGACTTTTACAACCTTTCTAAAGCTTCTTAAACAGGACAATGACTCATGGCTTAAGTGTCATTTTGGCTCAATTTCAACTTTTTTCTACTTCATTAGTCAAATGTACTTATATAATGTCCTGCTTTTTATCGTTCCACACTTAATTTCCTTATTTTTTAAGTGTTTTTTATATATATGCATGAAACTAAGCTACTTTGACCAAGTAATTCCAATAAAGTTTGTCTAAATCCAAGTCAAACTGTATTTTGTGTTGATTTATGTCATTATAAAGTTAAAACTATCACATGAATCTCCTCTGACAGTTAAAAACAAACCTTCACTGACTTTTACAGCATTTTTAAACCATCTTAAACAGGACAGTGACTCATGATTATGTCTAATTTTGCCTGAATTTCAAGGTTTTTTTCTGCTTTATTAGTCGATTTTACGGATATTATTTATTCATTTTCATCTCTGCACCCATTTTTTGGCCTATTTAATGTTTTCTTTTCTAGATATGTACTAGATATGTACACAACTGAGCTACTGTGACCAAATAATTCCAATAAAGTTAGTCTAAATCCCAGTCTTAAAGTGCGTTTTGTGCTTTTTTTTTCCATTTAAAAGTTAAAACTGTCACATGAACCTCCTCTGACACTTAAAAACATACATTCACTGACTTTTACAGCATTTTTTAAGGATCTTAAACAGGACAATGACTCAGGCTTAAGTGTCATTTAGGCTCAAATTCAACTTTTTCTGCTTCATTAGTATATTTTACTGATATTATTTATTGCTTTTTATCGTTTCACACTTAATTTCCTTCCTTTTTAAGTTTTTTTTAAAAATATATGCATGAAACTGAGCTACTTTGACCAAGTAATTCCAATAAACGTTGTCTAAATCCCAGTTTTGTGTTGACTTGCTTTATCCAAATGTTCAAACTGTCACACGAATCTCCTCTGACACTTAAAAAACAAACCTTCACTGACTTTCACAGCATTTCTAAAGCATCTTAAACAGGACAATGACTCATGATTGGGTTTCAATTTGGCTCAATTTCAAGTTTCTCTTCCAACAGCCTGTGAGAACAACCCCTCAGTGATGATGATGCAAAACAAAATTGTACATTTCAACACAAAAAAAACACGAGAAATAAACCACAGCTGCGTAATAATACAAACTGGCACCAAATGAGCTCGATTTACGCGTCAGAATCAACCGCACGTGGCTCAGAAATAACAATTAAATGCGTATATTTTGAATTTTCCTCCTTGAATCCACTTTTATTTGGGTGCGTTTGTACAAATGGAGGATAATAAAACCTATGTGTGAGTCTGGGTGGGTCAAAGGCAGGAGAACAATAAGTGGCTGACCACAAAAGCGTCAGCTGCCTTACGCACGGTGCGCTCGTGCACAAATCACTTCAGCTTCGAGATTTAATCTAATCCCGTCATATTTCATCTGCAGTGGAGTTTAAACAAAAGCACAAGGGGGTAAAAAAATATACAAGCGTAGCCACTTACCGAGCATCCCATTCATAAAAGCCGGGGCTGCTCCACTTTTAGGCCCCCAGCAGGTTGACAATGAGGCTGCATTCATCAAACGGAATGGATGCAAAACGTTCCGATCGGTTCCAAAAGCTGAGCATCAGGACCCGGACACGCACCAAAAGCTTCCCACGCACCCACGCAGCCTTAGGTCTGGGTGGTTTACAGGCTCAGATGACAGTGGAGCTGCGGTACATCCTCCCAAACAGCGGGTCTGGAGCCAAACAGTCCGACTAACGAGACCTGCCTCTGGGGTAGAGAGTGGAGCTGAACACGCCCTCTGCGCGTGAGGTAGAGAGTAGAGCTGGACACGCCCTCTGCGCGTGAGGTAGAGAGTAGAGCTGGACACGCCCTCTGCGCGTGAGGTAGAGAGTTCAGCTGAAGCTGCGCGTGGGTCCTTAAAGACACAGAACAGCAGGGGACACACTCAAACACCCACCAGACCCCCACATATTCCCACCAGAACACTGGACCCAGATTTTTATTTTTTTTTTAACTTAATTCAAATTTTATTTATTCATTTATTGCTTAATTCAACATTGTATTTATTTCTTTATTTTTGCATAATTCAATGTGTATTTTTTGATTATTTATTTATTGTTTTTGCTTGATTCAAGATTTTTTTCTTCATTCAACCCATGTGTTTGCTTAAAATAAAAAAACTCTTAATTTTATTCATTTATTTACTGCTTAATTAAAATTTTTTTTTTGCTTAATTCAAGATTTGATTTATTTATTTTAGCTTAATTCAATGTGTATTTTTGCTTTTGCTTATTTATTTATTTGTTTTTGCTTAATTCAAGATTTTTTCCTTTATTCAATATATGTGTTTGCTTAAAATTCAAGATTTCTTAATTTCATTTATTTATTTACGCTTAATTCAAGATTTTAAAAATGTTTGCTTCAATCAAGATTGTGTGTTTTCTTAATTCCAGATTTTTTTGCTGAATTCGAGATTTTATTTTTCTTAATTCAACATTATTCTTTGCTTAATTTAAGATTTTTTTCAAAATGCAAGATTGTTTTATTTATTTATTTACCTGTTTTCACTTAATTGAAGTTTTTTTTTGTTACATCAATATTGTTTTTTTTTCCTTAATTGAAGATTTAATATTTTATTTACTTAATAATTTTTTTCTTTTTTAATTACAATTATATATATATATATATATATATATATATATATATATATATATATATATATATATATGTATATGTAATTTGTTTATGTATTATTTATTGCTTGAATCAATTTATTTTGTCCTAATTCATGACTTTTTTTTTTTATTTAAGTAAAAAACTTCATGGAAAAAGTAAACGTCTTTACGTCACTGAAAAGTTCCTCTTTAGGTGATTGTGTCTTAAATGGACCAAACAACATCGTTCTGAATACACGTCTGACTTCTTTCCTTTCACAGACCCTCTCAGATCCCAGAATGCATTAGTGTCTTTGTGTGACCTTGTATATTCCAGGTTTTCCGGGTCATCCTCTGCATGTGACTTGCACTTGTTCCCTTTTCTAATGGAAATGAACAGGAAACAGTGGAGGTAAAACCCAAGGTCGTACGTGAGCTCAAGTCTCAGGAATGTGTGAACGGTTGATGATTAGTGAGCGGCAAAAGTCCCAGTTCTTCTGTTAGTCCATCCACTTCCTGTTTACATGACATATTTTATTCCTGTTTAATTCAGAATAAAAGTTAATTCTCCTTTAAGATGAACCATGTAAACACCTAATTCCAGTTGAAAATGACTATTCCAAAATTAAACTTAATTCTTAATAAACTCACTGGTTTATTCTGAGTTTAATTTTGAATTAGATAATTCCTCTGATATTGGAAACAGTTAATTCCTCATTAAAGGGACAGTTCACTATATTTTACATTAATCTGTATGACATCACCATCTTTACTCTGGTATACCCACAGTGACTTACCCCTGACAGGGTCCTGTGAGTCCAGTTCTGGTCTGGTTTTGGTCAAAGTAGTTCCGGCAGGTTTCCTGGGGTCAACAAAGTAAAACGTGTTTCTTGTCAAAACAATATGTGTTTTCAGATTAATGCGTGTTGTCACTGTTACCTACGGTGGCTGACAGGGGCAAACTAACCTCATGGACAAAACACTGAAAACACAAAACACATGCACAAACAAAAATAAAAACATGAAACAAATATAACACAAGTGAAGCTGCCAGAGAAAAATACTGCAATAAAAGAAACGAAGCAGAAGCAAAAACATACAAACACCCAAAACAAGTGCGAAAGAAAAATGCTGCAAATAACAAAACATGCAAAATCCCAAAACAACTGCAAGAGAGAAACAATGGAAATTCACTCCACAGCAGAGGTTGATCTTTGTCTGTTTAACCCATACAGTGGAAACTGCTTATAGTGACCAGGCTGGTCCAATTTAAACACTATAGTGGGTTAATTACTAAAACTGTATTTACAGGTATTTCAATTATTTTTTATGCAGAACATCATCTAAATGCCATTTATATCGTTTTTCAATTAGAAGAATTAAATTAAATGGACGCTTTAGCATTTAGTGTATTTTATGACAGGACTGTATCATGTCAGTTTAATGACAGTGTACTGTTTTTAACATGTCTGAAAATAACGTTTGAAACAAACTGTTTAATAGAACAACAACAGAGAAGAAAACGACATCAAGCAAATTAAAGCTACCTCTGTTTTGAAGAAAATTACTTCACTTTTCCAGCCATGATTCGCGAGTTTAGTTGGTAATGTTAGCTAGCTTGCTAACTAGCTAGCTAGGCAGAAGCAGACGTGCAGAAAGGAATCATGGGAGTAAAAAATAAAATAACTACACGTAATTTAAAAATTATTTTTGCACATGTTTACATTCATAAAGTGCCCAAAAATTAACATTATAAGCGGATTTCTTGATTACTATAAACAAATTATTTAAACAGAATTTGTATAGAAATTATTCTGTCCCGAGCCTTTTGATCTATATAGGGAGCCTAAGTGACGTAATTCGATTTCCGGTCGATTTCCGGGACATTGGATCTAAGTGCCATAAAAAATGAACGTGAGTCAATGGAGGGATAAAAGTAATTTTCTGGTCCCGTTTGAAATGTGCTACAGTTTTCACATATGATGTCTGTGAATTTTAAAGATACATTTTCACATTGAGAAAGCACTCACTTTGGACAGGCATCAAAAGTTACGTTCGGTTTTATGTGATGGACTACAACGTCCGTCTCACAAATATGACGTCACCACCAAGCTTCACCATCAAACTCTTTGAAAATGGCTGTGACTTTGGCGAGCTTCACTTCCTTCTTTCAGGACGAATGCAAGAGCATCAAACGTATAAGGTGGTATATGGTTTTGAAAAGTTTGCAGGGAAAGATTCTGCTGTGACGTCAGATATATATATATATATATATATATATATATATATATATATATATATATATATATATATATATATGTGTGTGTGTGTGTGTGTTGTGGTCAAAAACTAAATTATCTTTATTTATGGTCGTAATATAATATTTATTTCCCACAAACCCAGAATAAAACAGTGTAGTTCGGTTGTAGGTTGCAGTGTGTGCAGTAACAGAAGGATACATGGGAGCAGAAACAAGGACATTTGTTTCATTTTTCTGGTTTTGTGGAAGCGTTTGATGGATTGTGAGGAAGGCGGGTCTTTGGGGATCTGGACACTGTCCTCCCAGTCCAGGGTTTGTATTCTCGGTCATAGTTGGACCTTTGGGAGAAGCTCTGTCTGTCTGTTGTCTTCCTGTCTCTCCATCTGTTTCAGGCTAAAAATATCTAATGTGTTTTTTATCAAACTAGATGAGATCAGTTTAACCCTTTAAATGACAAGAGTTTAACTTTAGAAAAAGGGAAGTAATGAAGTAAAAGTACTTTGTTATAGTACTTAAGTTGATTTTATTTAAGTAACTGTAGTTTACTGGAGTGTTTATTCTTCTGGTAACTTTTTATGTTTACTACCTACATTTGTTCACAAATATCTGTACTTTACACATACACACACACACACACACACACACACGTATATATATATATATATATATATATATATATATATATATATGATAAAGTCCAGTCCTCCAGGGTTAGAGGATGGGTCCGTAGGCCCATGTCTGTAGGTCAGTAACTGTGGACACACTATCTGAGTATATGAAGACCTCAGGACACTTGGGTTTGTCTTTAGGGACCCTCTACTTAATATCACATAAGTGTGATGTTGTTTAAAACTTGAGAAGAGTTCGTCTAAAAATACAGTTTGGCTCAAAACAGCAAAATCTAAATTTCTCATTGTTCATCTGAATGATGTGTTGTTGATGTTAACTATATGTACGTACTCTTAATCATCTAAACAATTAAATAAACTCATTTGTACTCCAGATAATCCCTTTAACCATTCTCCTACCAGTTTCTTGGACTCTGACACTAAATCTTTGATGAGAATTCTTCAGTTTTTGGTTAAAAACTGCAGGTTGATGCACTGTTCTCCTCCTCTGGTTCCTACAGTTGACATGTGGATATTCCAGATTTCCGCTCTTATTCCTCTAGAGAAACTCACTCATGACCTTAACCAGAGGTCAGACAAGTTTAAAAGGATCTGGGAACTTTTACATTCCTTTTTTTTACAAACACTCTGACTTCTCCTCTGTCCCTGGACGTCCTAATCACTTCCATGTTAACACAGTTTGGCTCAAAAAGGCAAAATCTAAATGTTTCAATGTTCATCTGAATGGTGTGATTTTAATGTCAACTAAATGTATGTACTCCCAATCATCTAAAAAATGAGCTGAAGTCATTTTTACTCCAGATAATCCCTTTAACATCGTAAATAAAAAGATGGCAGAACCGTGCAGTGACTTCCTGAATTACAGAATGAACAGACTGCTGACTGTAGTCACATGACCAAAACAAGTCAATAAATGCAGAGGTGGAAATTAACTCAGTAAAAGTACTACTGTACGTAAGTAGAATTTTTTAAGTATCTGTACTATACTGGAGTATTTATTTTTCTGGCCAATTTTTATTTTTACTCCCTACATTTCTATATAAATATCTGTACTTTATACTCTTTACATTTATATACATATTTATACTTTATACTCTTTACATTTATATAAATATTTGTACTTCATACTCTTTACATTTATATAAATATCTGTACTTTATACTCTTTACATTTATATAAATATCTGTACTTTATACTCTTTACATTTATATACATATTTGTACTTTATACTCGTTACATTTCTATACATATTTGTACTTTATACTCTTTACATTTATATAAATATCTGTACTTTATACTCTTTACATTTATATAAAAAACAAACCAAAAAATGTCCAAATCTAGTCCAAAACACATCAAAATATGAATAAATATCCACAAATGCTTTACTTATTGCATCATTTAACAGGACCCACCTCCACTATCCCAGTTTTCATCTGAATATTTTCATTTATAATATAATCAAACGCCAGCTGCATTTTATTAAAATGAACAAAAGAACAGAATTTAATTTATTAAGAAATTTAGGCAAAATTGAGTGGAAGTTTAAAGGATTAAATAACTGAGTTGAATCAGTACTTCTACTTTTACCAGAGTATTTTTTCACATAAGTATCTGTATTTCTACTTTAAATACAGAATGTGAGTACTTTTAACACCTCTGAATAATTTATGTATATTAAATTATAACAAAGGTCAGAGGTCATAGGTCTCAGGGAACATTTTCTGGAGGCGAAAATAATGATGTCTAAATTTAAACCTGGTACGTGTCAATAAAAAGTTATTCTTCAGTGTAAAAATTTAATGAGTTTTTCTTTCTTTAGTTGATACTGACTCATTTCTGCTGCTGAAATTAGAAACAGTTCACACACTTTTCACTATCGCTAACACACTTCTAATTTCTCTCTATATGATGATGATGATGATGATTTGGAGTCACCAGTCAAATGCACTTTGTTTCACACACGCTCAGATGAACTCAGTCAGAACCAGGACACGCTTTCAAACCAGATGCTCCCATGAGACGACTTCGCCAAAAAAAAAAAAAAAAAGATGCAACCGACTTGTTGATGAGATGAAGTGACAGGAAGTAAAGTTACATTTTCAGTTTAACTAGTGAAAGATGTTATTATATTTATGGATGAAAGAATAGAATCAAGTAACTAAGTAGAAGTACTTTGATACTGTACTTAGAAATTAACGAAAAAAAATATTGAATTAAACTAATTAAAAACATTTATAAAATAGTAAAGAATAAATCAATCGATCAATCTTGAATTAAGACAAAAATGTTACATTATGCAAAAAAAGATTGAATTGAGAAATATATCTTGAATTAAACTAACTAAAAATATTCATAAAAATAAATGAATGAATAAATAAAATGTTGAAGTCAAAAAATATTAAATTGCGCAAAAAAAATGACTGAAATGAGAAAAAAAAATCTTGAATTAAGCCAAAATAAAAATAAAAATGTTTAAGCCAAGCATTTTATATCTTAAATAGAGAAAAACATCCCGCTCTGTCCTCGTCAGTCTGTTGTGTCCTTGGGCAAGTGTCGCTCACAGTAAGTAGTGTATGAATATTTGGTCTGTCTGTCCTAGTACAACTGTGACCACATATGTAGGTGAAAAATAAAAAATATGTCAGTGGAACAAGTGAAAATTATAAATTAAGAAAAAATTGTAATTAAACTAAAACTAGCTGTGAAATTAGGCAAAAAAAATACAATCTTGAATTAAACTTAAGCTTAATTAACATTTTATGCTTAATTCATGATGTTTTCATCGCCCCCAAAATTATTATTTTTTGCTTAGTTCAAGATTTTGATCCTTAATTCCTGATTTTTAAAAAAAAAAAAAAAATTTTTTTTTTACATTTTTTGGTTTAATTTTGTGTGATTCCAGAAAAATTTGTTGAAAATTCAAAAATGATAAGTTTTCTTTTTTTTCTTCAGTCAAGGTTTTTTTTTTTTTTTTTGGTCTTTATTACATTTTTGAAAAAAAAATCTATTAATAGAACAAATGAAAATGATATTGATAAAATTTCTTAAGTCAGATCTTAAATCTTTACTCATTAAGATGGATGTGGAAACGACACCGTGTCCAGATCTTCCCACTCTGGGACCAGTTTTCCCAAGTCAACGTTTTGAGACTCGTCCCATTTTGATGATAGGTCACTTCATTAAGAAAGTACATCTGCTCATTTCCGTATAGATGTGGTCTGAGAAAACTACTTTCATCAGTTGTTCAGCAGTGTTTGCGGCTGCTACGTGTAGTGTATTTTGAGAAGACACACGTTTTAATTTCGTGACCCCAGGAAACCTGCCGGGACTACTTTCGCTTTGACCAAAACCAGACCAGAACTGGGCTCACAGGACCCTGTTGGGGGTAAGTCACTGTGGGTGCACCAGAGTAAAGACGCTGATTCTATACAAATTCATGTGAACAATAGTGAACTATCCCTTTAAATGTAATGACATATTTAGACTAGAAATAACAGAAACACACTTGGTAACATTCATATATTTTTTTTCCAGTGTAAAAACTGCACATTAAAAAAAAGCTGCATTCATCAGTTGATTTTTTTTTTCTAGTATCAGCACAGAAAACATGTTCCAGACTATAAAGGTGCCACAATGCTTTAATGTGATTCATAACATTGTCACTAGTGATATTCTGAAAATGTTGAGCTTTTAGCTGATTGATATAAATATCTGGTAAAACAATATGGACAAATACATATAGTAAACACATAATGCAGTTCCAACAATGATTAGGCAGAGTGAGAATCCAAAGGCCGCCAAAGGCCACGGTGACCAGCAGAACCCCAGTCCCAGTCCCAGTCCACCTTCAGTTTGTTCAGACCCCAGTGTTCCATCAGAGTGGGTCTTCCAGTGGTCCAACCCATGTGGTCCAAATCTGGTGCTTGTTCCAT
>CM035790.1:42806221-42833721 GCA_020466265.1 Siphamia tubifer
TAAAAGATGTGCATGAATAAAACTTCCTGCCCATTTTTAATGTTGTTTCTGCAACACATTAGAATTTTATCTGGAGCAACTGAAAATACACACAAGTTTTTAAATAGATGAATATACAATTATATATATATATATATATATATATATATATATATATATATATATATGTAGTCATACCTCTACAAAAGCACTTCTGGAACAAATTAAGCGGTACCACTGTATATATAAATAAAAATGTGTGAATGAAAAATCTAAATATGACCAAGTATATTTGCCTCATTTTTAGTCCAATTATCTCATCACTTAAAATCAGACAGATTCACCTAAAGAAGAAGTTTACAATCAGATGTAAGAACTGATTTATAGACAATAGATCTGGAAAATCTGATTTAAGAAATATAATTTAATATATAAAGATACTATAATTTAAATATAAAGATAACTTTCACTTTCACTTCATAATTTTAGCAGACAAAATTATTTCAATTAAGCACAAAAAAACATTAACAAAACATAAATATAAAAATCTGAAATTCAGCATAAAATGTTCTCATAAAGTTCTTTATTCAAGCAAAAAATCTTGAATGAAGCAAAGAATGTAATATTTTTAAGTAAAAAAGTAATATAATGAAACAAAATTATTATTATTATTATTATAAAATGTATTATTAATAATAATAATAATAATAATAAAAATTTTATGACATAAAAAAGGAATTAAAATAAAACAAATAAAATATATATTATTCTTCTTATTATTATAAAATGTATTGTGAATAACAAAAAGGCAATATAATAAATCTAATTACATAACAAAGTTTAAAAATACAACAAAACAAATGTATTATTATATTCATCATTCATAAAATAGAATGTGATAGAATAAAAAAATATTATGTAAAAAGTTTAAATAGTAATAACATTAAACAAAAGGTACTATTATTAATAGTATTATTGTTATTATTATTACTATTATTATTATTCATAAAATAAAATATAATGTAATAAAACTTCAATAAAATACATTTAAAAAAAAAAGTAAAAACAAAACAAATGTATTATTATTATTATTAGCATGATCATTATTATTACTATAAAATCATTTAAATATATTTAGTGATATGAATAAAATCTTTCGTAACCCTCCTGCACTCAACAATTTCTGCCACTATTTTCTTTGACTGAAACCAAATAAAAACACAGTGTAAACCATAGACCACAGTATCGTCTGCATATACAGGTGTATCCACGTGTTCAGCTCCTCACACTCAGCAGATGTTAAAGCTCCATTTATTTGTACAAGTGTCAGATAAACACCAGCAGGAAAAAGAAGAAGAGCAGTTTGTGTCTCCCAGGAGAGCAGTGTTTGTTCTAACTGGGTTGAACAATGTTTGGACGGAGCAGGTACCAGATAAATTGGCCGTGGAGACCGAGTGCGAGTGTGGGAAAACAGATGTTCCTGATCTGCCGCTAACGCTCTTTTGGATTCATCATCCTTCATTCTGCTGCTAAACCTCCATGTGTCGACTCTGTGGATCAACAGTCAGGTTACGTTCACACACATGTGGAACAAATTATATTGATCTGAACGACTGACGGACAATAGGAATGATCAGGAAAACAGCTGATCAATAAACTGATCAATAAACTGAGCATCAACATCTATCATCACAATGTACGTGTGTGAAATAGTCACATCGCAGTTCCTCCAATTATGTTTATTTCATATATATATATATATATATATATATATACATACAGTGGTACCTCTATTTCCGAAAGAAAATTCTATTTACGAAAGGAAACTGAAACCTCCCAGACATAAATACTATGATATATAAATAAATGATATATGATATAAATACATTACTATGCGCAACTACATAATTTACGTAAATATGTCACATACGTAGCATCCCATTGGCTATGAGTTCTGCTCACCAGAAGTTATTTGTTGTTTTCAATTATTAATGTTATTTAATTATTTCAGATAAGTTACTACAGCTATTTTTTTTGGCATCTGAATTTTTTTGTAACTGAATTTATTTTTTAATTTTACTTATTTATTTTATTTTTAACTTGTATTTATTTTCAATGATTCATTTTATTTAATTATTTCACCTAATTTATTTTTTTAGCTTAGTTTATTTCAACTAATGTTTGATGCTGGATTTATTACAGCAAATTTGCACATTTTAATTTCTTGCAGCTGATTTTTTTTTTTAATTCTACACTTATGGACATAGATGAATTCCGAGACAAAAAAAAACATCAGATGCTTAATTTCAGTGCAAAAAAACCAAAAGAAAAATCAATGTTAAAAATTCAATCTCTTTTAACCCTTTAACTCCTGATACATTAACAGTCCACAGTAAAAAAATTAAATTAAATTAAAAAAAAGCAACAAAATTAACAAAAACAGCCAAAGTGACAAGTAAAAATTAACAAAAATGAATAAACCAACAAAAATAATATGTAACATGAACAATATAAGACACAAACAACAAAAATTGAAGAAAAATCCTGAAATAAGAAACTAAAATGTAGAAAAATAAACAAAATAAGCAACAAAATGAACAAAAAAACCCAAATAAAAATTTACAAAAATAGCATGAAACAATTTGCAGAACAACTAACAACAAAAATAAATAAAAAGAAAGAACTTATATTGTAATTTGGTTCCAATAGTTTTAAATTTTGTTGCTTTTTGACATCCATTTATTTCCATAGATCAGTTCCATGAGAAAAACTCAGTAAAAACCCAGATTTTAAAGAAATCGTTTTTTTTCTGAATATTTACACTAAACAATCCATTCAGAATGTGACCGCGCTGACGCATCAGGGGTTAAAATCTGACACAAATTTTGTTCCGCATGAACCTCTTCTCTGACCGCAGTCACAGACGCTGTTCTGTTCACACTATCACAGGAAGCGCTGGAACACAGCAGCCTCCAATTTATAGGATATTTCCTGTTTGAGGGAAATTAATTAGCCGCAAAGTCGCTCGAGAACATGAGAACGTGGCTCCCTCTTCCTTCCCGTGGGAAAAATTAATCTGAAAATCCACATCTAGAGACATCAGCCGAGGCGCTACATGACAGAGGACATTCGAGTTTTTCAAAAGAAACACGGAGAAAAAGATGTAAATGAGAAAAAAAAGTGAATAAAAAATAAATAAATAAAACGTACTTTTAAATTTGGAAAGGTTACGTCTTTACCCGGGAGGACTTGGTTAGAATGTAAAAAGGGAAAAACAGTGGAGTTTGACTTTACTTTAACTTAAGTTGATTGAATATTCCAGACATGGAGAGGGTACGGGCGGACGGCCAAAGTCACTGCTTACCTGCGAGTCGGATATCTCAGAGGGTTTTTCGGTCAGACTGCTGCTCTCTGCCGGGATAAGGTCATTATACTTAGTGCTGACATCCTCATCTGAGTAGTGCAGACTTCCAGGGCTGGGTCTGGGTGGAGATCTGGGCGAGAGAGAGAGAGAGAGAGAGAGAGAGAAGAAATAAGAATGAGCCAGATATGCTAATACTGTACATATTAGATAAGACTGATGGATACGATGGTCTAAAAGTAAAATGCTTCCGGAATAAAAATGAATGAAACAACAAAAATAAACAAATTAGTGAAGGAAGCGCAGAAGAGGAAGGAGGAAATAAAGAAAATAAACAAGAAAATGAATACGTTCTGAAAGAAAATTCACAAAATATATTCAAATATTCAGAGAATGTCTAATCTTGCCCCTATTTTGTGCCAATATCAAGTTGCTATGACAATGTGTTCTTGAATTAGAGCCGATAATGCTCTAATTGCAATATTGATAATTTCATTTTATATATATATATATATATATATATATATATATATATATATATATATATATATATATGTATATGTATATGTCAGTCTGTGTAATATTATGATAATATATCCAGTATTGATTAAGTTATAACGTGATCTGTCTTTGTTTGACATATTATCAGTGTTACACAAGTTAATTTTGCGACATGTCACCTTTGACCTCCAGAGATCTCAAAAACTATTGGTCGTAGGTGATAACACCAATCATGACAATTGTAGAAATCTTCATCTTCATCGTTTGGTACCAATCTGAAAGTTCTGTGAGCCCTCCGTTCTTGAGTTAGAACTTATAATGTGATTTTGACCTTTTCGTTAATTGTGACCTTGACCTTTGACCTTTACTCAAATGGATCATTGCATCTGATGCACATTATCTATATGTATATGCTCATGTAATTTCATGGTGATATCTACAGTATTCATTGAGTTATATGATATGTGTCTGCGGGCGTCCCGGCTCTGGCAGAGAATTGTTGTTGGCTGATGTGCCCTTGAGCAAGGCACTTACCCCCCCCCCATCCGCTCCCCAGGTGCCTGATCTGGCACTTGACAGTTGCTAGTGATGGGTTAAAATTAAGAGGAAACAATTCAGTGGATAATACATGTTAACATATGTGTAAAACTTACAGAAACAAGAAAATGAATAAATGAACAAATTATGAAAGAAAATAAACAAAATAATTTATAAAAATGCACAAACATCAACAAATTTGTGAAGAAAATGTAAATAATAATCATATTAATCAAAATGAATCCAAATCAAATGTCAGATTAATCTGTTTTGAATCATTTGACAGCCTTAATAAATACATTAATACAATTTAACACATTTAATGTCTGAAGCAGATACTTTCTATAAAAAAAAAGTGGAGTAGTGTGGTTAAAGAAGAAGAAAAAATAACATGATCATCATTACTTTTCTCTTGGCTGCACAAAAATAGAAGTATATCTGGCTCTGTCTATTTTAAGGAGGTAAATAAAATACAAAATCCTGGCTTTGCTGACACCACTAGTGACTAATGAAAAAAGAACGTCTGTGTCTCCACTACAAACTCCAGGTTATTTGTAGATTCCTGGAAACGTGTTCCTGCTATTTCCATCAAATCTGTTAAAATATCTATCTATCTATCTATCTATCTATCTATCTATCTATCTATCTATCTATCTATCTATCTATCTATCTATCTATCTATCTATCTATCTATCTATCTATCTATCTATCTATCTATCTATCTATCTATCTATCTATCTATCTATCTATCTATCTATCTCATTTCTTCATAACACTCCAGAGAACAGAATCTAGTAAAGTATTTAAATCCAAAATACATAAAATAATGTTATTTTTGGACCAGAATACTATTTTACAAATAACAGTGTTCATTTTGGATGTGAAATTTACATAAGCCGGTAGTTATTATATTATTCACCAGGCACGTTCCAAACTTCACTTGTTGCTCAACACATTTTCCCGACGCTTCACTGCTGCGTCCCAAAGTGTATCGTACCCTGGATAAATGTGGTGTTGATTTTCTCATAATCCAGTAAAGTATTTAGCTCCAAAACACATGTCAGATCAACAGAAACTGGAGGAATATTTGTCCAAATGTAGCCCCTTTGGAAAAATGGATAATTCCCCAAATTTCTCCTGTGTAAAACACAAAAACATAACCATAGAAAAACTGCTCGAAAACTGACATTTTTCCAAATAAAGTTCTCAAATTTCAACTGTAAAGTGCCAAGACATTGATCTATTGGTAAATGTTGTGTTTCAGTCCATACCTACCAAATGCAGACAAATACACTCTGGTTTTCACAATAAAATTAAGGCAAGGACGGAAAAAAATACAAATTTCATTGCGTTTCTAAGTCAACATCTTTTTACCTGTTAAATAAATTTAAAAAAAATCAAAAGTGAGTGTTTTAATCCAAACTGCAGGGTGTTCCTTTTACAAAAAGCCCATTCTTTTATCTGTTTTGTTTAAAGAACAACTGTCTATTTTAACTTATATAAAGGTATTTTTCGTGCATTTTAAGCTAAATCAGCCCAGAACGGTGAAAACTTAAGGAGAAGATTCACTTCACCGCAAACGTCATGAGATGTACAAACAGGGATCCTGCATAAAACATCTGAGCGTTTTCTCATAAAAGCTTCCATTGTGCTGATGTGAGCAGAATGGAGTCACTCAGATAATATTTAGGTCTGGCAGCCAAACTTAGGTCTGAACTCGGTAAAGTATTTTCAAGTTCTTTTAAGCGCAGGTCAAGTAAGAGGACCCCTGGCTTCTTTTGACTCTAACCATTAAGTCCTTAAAGAGAAACCGGGAGGACATCTGCGCACACAATTATTTTCCTTCCTCTCCAGCAATTATTACTGCTGCATTCAAGGTCGCCCTGGCAGAATTGGACGGCGAAACGTCTGTAACTACTATCCTCACATCAGTGAGTTTCATCAGTGGGCGCCGTAACTCAGAGTAAAAGGGCATTCAGAGGGGACTGTGCTCAGGTGATTTCAGTAAAAGACTCCAGAATTACATAAACTAGTGAAAGAGCATGAATAGTTTAACCATTTAAACTTCTGGACTGACTTAGTTTTAAGATGCCGGAAAAATACCTCTACAAATTAAAAGTCCAGCTGTTCTCCAAACAAAAGATAAGACTGTGCTCTTATCTTATCCATGTAGTTTGATTTAACGCACTCACTTTAATTGTTTATTTAACAGATAAAAAGCTGTAGATTTAGACCCCGTCTCCATGGAAACGAGTTCGCGTGAAACCGGCGTACTTTCTTAATGGATTGGCTTCAAAATAGGACTGGTGGTCCAACGGAACAGACGTCGTGTTAGAAACACTAAGAAATGTAGATTTATTTTTTTTTTCCATCCTTGCCCTTTAATTTTATTATGAAAACCAGGGTGTATTTGTCTGTATTTGGTAGGTATGAACTGAAACACAACTTTTTACTAACAGACGTCTTCACACTTTTCAGTTCAAATTTGAGAACATTATTTGGAAAAATGTCAGTTTTAGAGCATTTTTTTTCTAAGCTTATGTTTATGTTTCACAAAGAGAAAATATGCAGGAAATGCCACTTTTTTCCAAAATGGCTAAGTTTTTTTAAATGAATAAAAAAAAAGATAACTACTGTATTGAGTTATCTCAGAAAAAGACACATATTTTAGCATAAACTGATGAAAATGAATATTGACATGCAAATTTACCATCATCAATTATAAAATAAAGTCTAAACTGGTCTAAAAATCCCATTAATATCTGCATTTTGGACTTAAATATGGGAAACCAGGGTGTATTGGTCTGTATTCGGTTGGTTGATAATTTACTAGTGTTGTGAGAAGTGTCTGCTTAATTTTTTATCGTTCTGGGCTGGTTTAAATTTAAAAAGGCCTGAAAAATAACTAACAAATTAACCTTGAAACACAACATTTACTAATAGACCAATGTCTTTGCACTTTCCAGTACAAAATTTGAGAACTTTATTTGGAAAAATGTAAATTTTAGAGCATTTTTGGTCCACCGTCGTCCCAGCGGGGGACATACAACTGTAATTTGTGACACGTTTTTTGTCATTTATGCGACGGTGGACACAAGGACTTCAGGACAACAGCAGGGTATTTATTTATGTGGTTATGTTTGCATTTTACAGAGGAGAAATGTGGAGGAATTTTTTTTTTTTTTCCAAAGCGGCTACATCTGGAAATTAACTCAAATAAGTGTTGACTGCTTTAAATACATATATTTTTTTTTAACAGAAATGAATGAAAATGAATATTTCACATCCAAAACACCACTGTTAATGGTAAAATAAAGTCCAAACTAGTATTGTGGTCCAAAAATGGTGCAGTAATATAGGAGCTGCATATATAGGTGTTATTAAAATAATGTAATTTACCTCCTATAACCAGTATGTCAGGCTGCTGAGAGGTTAAATGGTTGACTGTACTGTACGTGGGGGCAAAAGAGACGAGCGTAAAATGCGATGTCAAGTTTAATACTAAAAAGGCGTGAAGCCGATGGAACATGAGCAGGAAAAATTAATACATTTCTGAGATATACGCCAAGCTGCTAAAACGTCGAGAAGGTGAGAAAAGCTGCTGGAACACGACATGACAACAGGGCGCCAAGGTGTTGACACAACAAAGGGCCGTCGCCTATCTGCGTTAAAAGTGGATGATGTGAAGGGATGAGCTGTGAAATGAAGGAGAAAAAAAAGTACTTGTAATTCCTCGACAAGGTTGAGTCGAACATTAAAGGGAAGGACCCTGCGAGTTTAGGGGGAGGGACGATGGATCCGTCTACGCCTGATCACACACCAAAATACTGCCTGTGAGACTTAAATTATTTAAGGGAACGGTATTTTCCCCCCTTGTTTAATCTATCATAATCAGCCCTCTCTCCCTCATCCTTTCAAATTTCCCACAGGGGGCCCTCCCACTCTTCCTCCTTTAGCCCACAGATCATTAGCAAAGACTATGGCACCTCTTCAAAGAGACAGAACATAGCCACCCTTTGATCCCCTTCTTTGGCCTCTTTGGTCAAGGAGAAGACAGCGAAGACGGCGAAGACTGTGAAGACTCCGATGCACAACTTGCACATTTCGCCAAAATTGTGGCGCGCTGGAAAACATCAAACGTCACTTTTCCTCCACTACTGAGGTTAAGTTTTCATTAACATCTGTCAGCAGGGTTTACGCAATAACTTCTTTAACTGCAAAGGTAGCACTTGGACCAAACAGGAAGCAGACGTTTAGGGCGACTGTGGCTCAGTTGGTAGAGCGGGTCGTGCTCTGGCTGTCCAAATGTTGAAGTGTCCTTGGGCAAGACACTGAACCCTGACGTAGGCTCCCAGTAGAAACCTACTGCTGTATGAGTGGGTGAATATGAGGCTGATGTAAAGTGCTTTGAGCTCCATGAAGGTGGAACAGAACTATATACTGTAAGTGCAGTCCATTTACGTTTGCATTAGGGACGTCCTGATCCCATCACATGAGCAGACTCGGTTATTATATTAATGGATTGGATTTATACAGCGCTTTTTTGGTCACTCAAAGTGCTTTACATTAGTGACCCATTATTCATTTGCTCTCACATGCTCCCTCTGGTGGTGGTAAACTACATACATATCCACAGTTGTCCTGGGGCAGCCTACGGTCCCTCTGACCACCACCAAACATTCATACACCAGTGTGAGTGACACTGGAGGCAGGAAGGGTGAAGTGTCTTGCCCAAGGACACAACGGACTGACTAGGACAGAGTGGGATTCGAACCATCACCCTTTCAATTACTGGACGACCTGCTCTATCAACTGAGCCATGGCCATCAGCAATCAGAATGTTATGTCCCATGAGTCTCCATACATAGGAAAATTAATCTATTCTTGGCATAAACCATTTTTGTTTATTTAAATGTTATATGTTTATGTATACACACACACACACACACACACACACACACACACACACACACACACACACATATATATATTATATATATGTGTGTGTGTGTGTGCTCTATATGACTGCCATTTTGTCAGGAAACATATTTCTTTATTTCATTTACAAAAACAGATAACTCCATTTCTCATTTTTTTTCACAAAATGAGATTTTTTACTCCTGATCCCTGGTAATACTTATTGATTTGATATATGATTTATTTCATTTAAGATTTAAGATATAAAAATCAATGAGTATTACCTGGAATGTAAAGTAAAAAATGTCATTTTGTGAAAATTTTTAAAAATGGAGTCATATGAACTCTTCATATATATATATATATATATATATATATATATATATATATATATATATATATATATATATATATATATATATATATATATATATATATGTATGCTACCATTGACATCTATAGATGTCAATCATATTTTTCAACAGGAGGGAGGGGCAGACGGGGGAATGTCATTGATGAAAATCAATCTTATAATAATGTAATTTTATGAACTGATGAACAGAACACTTGAGGAGCATCCAGAGAAAAACCACCAGGTTCAGGAACCGCTTCTTTCCTTATGCAGTCAGACTGATAAACTCGAGTCATGCTCGAACATTTTCACTGAAGAATTTTACTTTTTTTAGTCAAAAACACAGACAAACCGTGAGTGTTGACATTATTTATACATCCTCGTCCTGTTAACTGATAAGCCCACTTTAGATCATATAAGCCTGCAGGGGGTCCCTAAACTAAACCAACTTTGACCTCCAGCACAGTCACATGACCATCCACCCACCAATGTCGAACCCCAGGCCTCCTCCCCTTCTTACTGGTCCAGCTGCAGAGTCTGTCATAGTCTTATCTAATGTTTACCTCAACATTATTATCAAAGAGCCAGAGAGTCAAAGTCCCCCCAGATGAACTCCAACACACTCGACAGATGCTGGTGTTGTATATTATAGTTTCCTAGCGCTGTGTTTGTGAGAAACGGTGGAGTCAAGGCCGTAAGAAAGCTGCCTGCTCTGATTCATGAACAGCCCTCGACTAAAGCAGTGATGGGCAGACAAAGAGCCCATGCATAAGTTCATGAATGTTAATTAGCTGCTATTGTGCTGCCCCCCCCCCTCCTATATAAATTGCTTCTCCGCACAAACTCTGAATAACAACGAGGGTGTGGAAAGACTTTCAAATCAAAAGCTCGGGCTCCTCCAGGCTCTGCTCGTTCTCATAACACAGACTTGTTAGAGAAGAGCACAACACAACGCAGCATTATCAATTCCTGTCAGTTACACCTTCAATTGGAAAAGGGATATTCAGAGGGAAGTGATTGAACATATGTTTGAAAGGTGGGATGTGGGAGGGAAGAACGAGAAGAAATACAGCGGTAGAAAAAGTGTTTGCATTTGTCATATATGTCTTTAAAAAAGATTATTTTTGTATTTTTATATGATATGATACGTCAGTACTTTTACACACATTGGAAGAAGTTCAAATTATTGCCTTAGTCTGATTAAAATCAAAGTTTATAGAAAAGATAAGATATACTTTATTAATCAACATGGGGAAATTTAAAGTAGCTACCGCTCCACAACAAAAACACAATTAAACAACATCAGCAGTAAATAAATAAATAAATACTGAATGTAAACAGCTCTAAGATAAACAGTTCAGAATAAGTTATGATTAAAAGTTATTATTATAATTAAGTTTAAAGAAGCAGAATTAATATGATAAAAAGTAGAAAAGCTAAAAAAAATGGACATATAAAAAAGATTCTACATCCTAAAAACACACCTCCCGTCTCCCTTCACCTCCACTTCCATTTAAAATGTTTCTCAGCCTGATTGTTCCGGACAAATGAATCCATAAATATATATATATATATATATATATATATATATATATATATATATATATATATGTACAGTACGAAATTAACATGTTTATTCAACCCTTTCAACAGTTTTAACAAAATGACTTGAAACTAAACAACTGTTTCATTTAATTGTGTTATTTTTAAAAAAAATCACATCAATGGTAATAGATTCATCTATTAGCGTGTTAATTTTGACAGCCCTATATTATTTATATACAGACCATAAGTGATTGACTTATATGCATTTAAAACCATGACACATCCCATTTAACCCCTTAACATCTGAATTTAAATATAAGTAAGAAAAAAAGTAAATGCTAAATAAAGTGGACATCACTAATTTGCCGATAAATATAACAGATTTTTTTTGCTATGTTGCATATTTGCGACAGTAGACATTAAGGGTGTCAAAAATGTTTTCCACAACTGTACGAAGATCAGCTGAACCCATGATGAAGGAAAGTGTAAGAATTCACATTGCGACCACTGACCGTGTGTAGATGCCATTCTTGCGGCAAAAGGAGTTTTTCACAGACAGGCGTCTGTTGTTGAGCTCCAGGGCTGGAAAGCGTCCTTCGTCCAGACGAACCATCTCCCCGTGGGTGAGAGGCAGCGCCGTGCAGTTGGAATGGTTTCCTGGACATGGGTAGGAGGACGACACTGTGTGTAGCAGGGGTCACGAAACACGAAAAACATGTTACACTCATCCACTGTTAGAGGTTACATCCCTGTTTTGGCTCCTTTAACTATTTACTCTTATATCTGCAGACGATACAGGACCATGCACGAGGGTTAGCCCAATGTTAGCTTAGCCCAATGCTAACTTAGCCCTATACTAATTTAGCCCAATGTTAGCTTAGCCCAATGCTAATTTACAGAAATACATAACATTACTGATAATTATTGGTTTACCATGTGTACCCCCCCCCCCCCACACACACACACACACACACCAAGCAGACAAACAAACAAAAAAACAAACACAATACCCCTCTACCCTTCAGGGGGCGGGGTAAAAATATGCACCTAAATGAATTCAAGGTTTAAGTCAAATAAACATCCAAAATAAAGCTACAAAGCAGTGAAGGTTATGGGACCAATGAGACGACCCTTCTACATGTGGGTCTGTGGGTCGGTCACGTTCAAGTCGGCGGTAAATAAAGACAGACAGATTAGTGTAGTGGCTGTAAAAACTGGGGAAGGGGTGAGGGAGTTGAAGACGTCCTCTTTGTAACTCCACACAAACACTGACCTTGTCTGAGCTGCGTAACCAAACCCACTCTCTGACCCCGACATCGCGCTAAAAACGCTGACTGAGCTAAAAAATGAACTGGTTCGAGGCTTTATGATATGACAGACTGACCTGACCTTTGACCCCCCCCCCCTCGTGGCTCCCATTCCCCCTTTTATCATAGTGTTGTACCCTCTGCTTCTCTTCTACAGAGGTTTATCTGCTGATGTTTCGCAGGTTTAACCCTTTATGACATCAAAGTGGGGTTACATACTCTAACCCTGACTGTTTTTATTCCATTTCATCCACATTTTTGAATTTTAGGTGTAATTACTTATTATTACATCCCCTATTTCTCCCGTTTTATGTGATTTTATGAGAATTTCCTTTCATTTCTCGTACTTGTATGTTGTTGACATCATGAATTGAACAAAACAAAAAGCCAAAACCTATCGTGAATTAAGCAAAAGAAATAAAAAAAAAAAATCTTCAAATTAAGAAAATAGACATAATTACCTTAAAGACAAACGTATAAGTGTAATTTAAGAAGTGATTTATAGACAATAGATCGACAAAATTTAATTGCAAGAAATGTTACCAAGGTCATTTTCACTTATTCTATTTGTTGCTAGAATTAAGGAAAAAAAAATTAGATTTTTTTCTTAACTATATGACCATCCCATTTACACCTTGCCCAGGGACTACAGTTGAAAACTAGCTTTCGAGCTAAAACTGGTGCATTTACAGAAATGTTGATTAATGTGCATTGTCCCTGTTGAAATAAACTAATAAAATAAATAAATAAAATATGTGACCCTCCAGCACAAAACCAGTGGTTCAGTCTCACAGCAGTATTTCTAGCTACCAAAATAAAATGGGAAAAGAAGAGCAGAGGTATGGAGATAATTTTAGTACAGTACCTCTGCTGCTCTTCTATTATATTGTATTGTATTCATGCTAATCTTTTAGATTAATGAACTTCATCTTCTTCCACCATGTGTTTGTTTTTTTTGGTTGTTCATCTTTCTTGTGTTTGCAGTGTTTTGTCCATGTGTTGCATTTGCCCCTGTCGGCCACCGTAGGTCACCCCAGTCTGATCACATATTTGGACTAGAAATTAAATGAATGCACTTGAATAGATTCATAGTTGTTTTTTTTACAGTGTACCTCCTGTTGAACATATGACGTATATTTGTCACCATCCATTTAGTTTGTGTTGGATATCGAACACCAACTGTTATATACCTTTTGTTTTCTGCAGCCACCATAACCCACATTATCAATTTGTTGTAAAAGACATGCTGTTTGGGGAAAATACGCTGTGGTAGAAATCGTTTTTTTTTATTTATTTTTTTTAACGCAGCGCAGTGAGAGCAGTAGTAGTTTAGTTGTAGAATGACTCTGAGAGCAGGTTGACTAACAACCTGAGCATTAAACCGTTGCCAAGTCATTTATTCCAATATTGATCTTCGCTGCAGTTAAGCATGAACAATTACGTTTATTCGTCCGCCTATATCAGCTGTTTCCCCGGTAACCTTTAGTCTCATCTTTTCCCTGTCAACCCAAACAATGTAGGAAAATCGGGATAATTTGTCTAATTGTGTTAGCCGTCACCGCCGCCACTGCCAACGTTGAATCGTTAAAATGTAATTCTCAGCAGGACGAAGATGCATTTCTGTCAATAGCTTCAGTTGCACAAACAAATCTGGGGGAAAAGTGAGACGTTAGTTCAGGGGTGTCAAACATGCGGCCCGGGGGCCAAAACCGGGCCGCCAACGGCTCCAATTTGGCCCTTGAGATGAATTTGTTGAATGCAAAAATTACACAGAAGATATTAATAATTAAGGAAGTTAAAATAATTTGCCATCAATTCAATGTAAAATGGATCAGACCATAATCATAACAAATAAATTATGAAAAATGCTAAATTTTCATCTTCGTTTTCGTGTAAAAAAAGGGACTAAATAAATAAATAAGACTAGTCTTTTACAAAAAATGTGAATAACCTAAAATATATGTAGAATTTTATCAATATTCTGAATGTTACTAAATGTTGTGTGTATTTGTAAATTCATTGATCTATAAATGATGAACTAAAGCACAATATTGTTAATATTTTTACCATTTTTGTTCAAAAACATAGAGAAAACTTTGGAGTTGACATTATTTATAAATTTTTATCCTATTATTTCTATTATTTTACAATTTAACCCATATTAGGATGAATGTGAACTAAAAGGAGTTTGACACCCCTGCGTTAGTTCGACCAGAGCGCTTTGTTTTCGTACCTGAATCTGCTTTTTTGGTGTATTTTTTACTTTGGCCTCGGATGATGAGGATGAAAACCAGGAGGAGGATGAAGATGAGGCCGACCAGAGCGATCACCACCAGGAACCACCACTCCTCGTAGAAAGGAGACACTTTCTGAGCTGGAAAAATTCAACAATATTCACCATTAACAATTATACAGAATTATATGTACACTGTAAAAAATGATCATCTGACCAAGTGTGTTTTTCTCATTTCTATAGTTTAAATATTTCATCACATTTAAAATAAGACAGAATCACCTAAAGAGGAACTTGTGTATGTGTGATATAAGAACTGATTTATAGACAATAGATCTGAAAGATCTGATTTTAGGAAATATTACTAACATGATTTTTATTGGTTCCACTGGCAGGTTCTTTTTGTTGTTGCTTGAATTAAGCAAAAAAAAAAAAGTAATAAAATAAAGATTAAATCAATTTAAAAAATAATAATTGTAAATTACACAAAAATGTATTATTATAATAATAATTATTATTATTATTGAGCAAAAAAAATCTTCAATTGAGCAAAAAGAGTTGAATTAAAAATAAATAAGCAAAAAAACCCCCTCATGAATCAAGCAAAACATTTTTTGAAGTGAGCAATTTTTTTTAAATAACCCAAAAAAAAGCCCCCCCCCCCAAGGAAATCATGAATTATGCCAAAAAATATTGAATTTTGTAAAAAAAAATATATATAAATTTTTTTAAGTGGGCAAAAAAACAATCATGGAATAAGAAAAAAATTATCACAAATTAAGCTAAAAGTATTGAATTAAGAAAAAAATCTTGAACTAAGCAAAAAAAAAGTAAATTAAGCCCCCCAGAAAATCTGCTAATAGAACAAGTGTCAATGATGTTGGTAAAATTTCTTGAAATCCCATCAGCAAAATCAGTTCTTATATCTGACTGAAAAGTTTCTCTTTAGGTGATTGTGTTTTATTTTACATGTGATGAAATAATTGGACTAGAAATGATAAAAACACACTTGTTCAGATGAATATATTTTTTACAGTGTAATGTTGTATTTCTATGTTAAAGATGAATTAACCTGAAATGGAGGGGGAGGGGGCGCTGGGGGAGCCGTAGCCGTAGTCGTTGACTGCGATCACTCTGAAGTCGTAGGTGACCCCTTCTCGCAGCATTTCCAGGTTCAGTGTGTAGGACGTTGCTTCTTTAGGAATGTCTTTGATTAGAATGTCCCACAGTCCTTCATCTGGCACAAACAAAACAACAGTGAGTCAGCAGTATTTACAGTGGAGGTCAAAAGTTTACATACACGAGTAAAGAACATCATGTCATGACTGTGTTGAGTTTCCAATAATTCAAACAACTCTTATTTTTATATACATATACATATACATATATATATATATATATATATATATATATATATATATATATATTAGTAAAATAGGAACATATATAGGAGTTATTCTTTGATGATTGATCTGGAAAATTTTAAGAAATTTGCTTAAATGAAGCAAAAAAATTTTTTCAAAGGCCAATGTTTTTTGATTAAGCAAAAATAGAAGGAAGAAGAAAAAGATTGAAAAGTTTTTTTTTTTGAGTTAGGTAAAAAAAATCATGAATTACTGGTAAGCAAAAAATCTTGAATGAATACAAAAAATCTTGAATGAAGCAAAAAATATTCTTGAAGTTTAAAAAATATATGATCTTGAATTAAACAAAACATCTTTAATTAAGTAATAAAATGTTGAATGACTAAAAAATATTACCGTAAATTCCGGACTATAAGCCGCTACTTTTTTCCCAAACTTTCAACCTTGCGGCTTTTTCAGTGATGCGGCCAATTTATGTAATTTTTCTAACGGCCGCCAGAGGCGCTCGAGTAGAAAAGGTCAGATTTAGACCGGTGGAATATATGCGTCGAGGAAGACTGAATGAAAAAGGAGGGGCGGAACAAACGCGGGGTGACGGGTTTAAGTGGGAGCGGTAAAGTTGACGGACAGGTGTACAAGGGGTAAAAAGTTGCTTAAAGAAAAACCCGCGGCGGTGTGTGAGAGAAGACAGAGGCTCGACCAGACCCTGTGGATTATTTTTGCACGTTGGCACGGAGGAGTTTGACCTGAACTCTCTGCGAAAGAGAAAGTTATCACTGACTCTGCGATAGATGAGGCGAGGCGGCGACCAGCCACCTGTTTGTGGATGCGGCGACCAGCCACCTGTTTGTGGATGCAGGCGGACATTTTTCCCTCCCTTACCTTTGGAAATATACACTTTTTTTTCCTTGGATTACTTTCAACGGGACCCGGACTCTGCAGGTCTGCATCAAACCTTAAGTATCATTTTCCGTTCATTTTGCCGGCTGTGATTTTTGGACTGTGGACTTTAACCCTTGTGTGGTCCTTCGGGTCAAAGAGACCCGGTGGTTCACAAATGTACCTTTTTATACGTACTGTAGGATGCCATTGCTTACTACTGAAAACAGTAATATATCCTTGGGGGGTGGGGTGATGAGTCTATGGAACTGAACTTTGGAATCTGGGTTTTTAAGACCCGATTGTAGGACACAGCCAGTGTGTCTTTTACGAAGGACCGCACAAGGGTTAATGAAGGACATTTAGTTTCATTCGCGGGACTTGAAGTCGGGTTTGGGTTAATTTTGTGTTTGTGTTACATGTTTTAATGTGGGCACATGCGGCTTATATACATGTGCGGCTTGTGTATGTACAAAATCGGTTTTCCTCTTAGAATGAGGTGGGTGCGGCTTATAATCAGGTGCGCTCTATAGTCCGGAAATTACGGTAAATGAAACAAAAAATAAACAAACTTGAAGTTAAAAAAAAAGAATTAAGCAAAAAAATCTTGAATTAAACCAAAAAATCTTGAATTAAACCAAAAAAATCTTTAAGTTAAGGAAAATCTTGAATTATCAAAAACAATCTTCCATGAAGTAAAAAAAAAAGCAAATAAATAAGTAAAAATCTCAAATTAAGCAAAGAAAAAAACAATCTGCCAATTGAACAGGTGAAAATATTCTTGGCCAGATTTCTTCAGTCATATTTTCCAGATCTATTTTCTATAAATAATTTCTTATATCTGATTGAAAACTTTTGTCTGATTTTAACTGTGATTAAATATTTAGACCAAATCTTACATCACTTCATATGTATATTTTTCTGTGGTGCTTCTCTCACCAGACGGTCTGGCTTCGATGACGTATCGTGTGATTGGTGCTCGGCCCTGGTCGCCGCTGGTCCAGTGCAGCGTCAGTGCGGCTCCGTGGCGTGCGATAAAAGGTTCTCCGGGGGGTCCCGGGGCTCCTGGGGGAGAACAGGAAGTAGACCATAATTAGAAAAACCGCTGAGACTCCTAATCTTGCCACAGATTGAGCGATAAACGGCGGTGGAGTCTCACCTTCTCCGGGTCCAGTGGTGATGTTGGCTTCTACCTCGGGGCCGTAAGTGAGTGTTTTGGCCCGGATGCGAAAATTATAGGTGACGCCGTCGGCCAGGTCTTTGATCTTCATCCACAGGGGAGCGCTGCCCTTCACATCTACAGTCACTATCTTACTGACACCTGGAGTGCGAGGAGAGGAGTCTGTACAGAAAACAAGACTCTATATGCTGCTTTCTACAGACGACACACACACACACACACACACACACACACACACACACACACACAAGCTTTGTGCATGCGGACGATGAAGTAAGATAAGTGTCAGTATATTCGTGTCCACAGATTGGATACCTGTGTGTATTTGTCTGTGGTTGTGCATAAAAATAAATATCTGTGAATTCTTCCAGTCATACATAAAATATATTTGTATATTTTATCCATCAGAATATGGAGGGAAAAATTATGACTTCAAAAATTACAAGTACGACTTTAAACTTTACAAGTACGACTTCAAAAATTACAAGTATAACAAAAAAACTACAAGTACAACAAAAAAAAAATGACAAGTACAACTTCAACCTTCACAGCCTTTCTTCCCACTCGTGACTCAAGTGTTAAAACACATCATCCACAGACGTGGTCATGTCTGTGGATGCAGTCATTTTTGAAGTCGTACTTCCATCCGTATTGTGACGGATAAAATAAAAAACACAATATATGTTATGCGCCACTGGACTCATTTGAGAATTCACAAATATTTATTTGTTGTACAACTACAGACAAATACACACGATTATACTGACACTGATCTGAGTCCACAGTGGACACACACCAGGAAACACACACAAATACACACTGACGACAGACTCATACACGATTAACTTTGATTCTGTAATAGAAGGGATATTAACCCCCCCATCAAAAAAAGGGGGAGGTGAGGGTATTATTTTTGTAACCCCCCACACACACACACACACACACACACACACACACCCCACAAAGGAGAGGGGTATTGTGTTTGTTTGTTTGTCAACAACTTTACACAAAAAACTACTGGACCATTTTCCAGGCAATTTCTAGGACAGGTGCATGTTTTGGTGAATGTGGGTCAAAGGTCAAAGTCATCGAAAAAAGTCTTTTCAGAATGACCTCTTTTTTTCTCTTTCCCTCCTCTGTTTTTCCTTCTTATTTTTCTGTTATTTTTCTATCTGTAACTTGACTTATTATTTCTTTCTATGTGTATGTGTGTATGTGTGTGTGTTTGTGTGTGTGTGTGTGTGTGTTTTCATCCAGGTTCACTTTCCTCTGGTATATTTTGATTGAAAAAAAACATATTTTTGTGTCAGCCACAAACATTAATTATGAAATGCATCCCTTTGTCACATTTTTGTTTACTGAAATATAGATTCCGCCATGTTTTTCAACCAAACTATGCACATAAAAAAATAAAAAATAATAATAACAACCCCTTCTATAATAGAGCAGCTGGTATTTACTGCTCAGTTTGATGCTGGGTCCATTAATAAATAACCAGGGGACTGAAGCCACTTCAGTTCAACATTCCACCTCTGCTCCCAATTACTGCACAATCTGGTCCAGGCTTTTACACTTAGCGGCTATTAGCGGCGTTTCCGTGGGTGAGAAAGGAAGCTGCGAAAAGTATCACCTTAAATCTTCTAAGTCGTTTTCATCAGCAGGGCCGTATATGTTATTGCAGGGCTTAAACTCTACGGTGACAGATTAGAACATTAGCTTAAACAGCGTGAGTTAAAACCAATATGGTGAGTCACGCCAGAGGATGTACATCACAAACTGACACTGGAAAAATATTTAAATAAATAAACTGGTGCCCGGCACAATAAACCCCGCCCCCCTTTCACACATTTTAGCTCATAATGGATTAAATGATCGCAAAATGTGAGACTCTGGCTGTGTCCAAAATATGGGTGTAAAATTGTGTATGGACGCTATGGACGTGTCCATATCAATATTTGGATGTTTCTAAAATGTCCATACTGATTTTTTAATGTGAAATTACATGACATTTGGGAAACAAAAGGTAACGCCATTTTCTGGACTATAAGGTGCACTAAAAGGATTTTAATTTCCTCCAAAAACCACAGTGCACCTTATATATGGATTAATTCTGGTTGTGTTTCGTGACTGGGAATTTTGCCTTTTTTTTTTTTGACTTTTTATCTGGCAATTTACAGGTTTTTTCTCATAATTTTCGCTTTTTATCTAATAATTTAGACTTTTTTTATGTCATAATTTTCACTTTTTATCTGATAATTTTGACTTCACTAAATACACTTTATAACCCAGTGCACCTTATATATGAAGAACCTAAAAAATAAACCATTCATTGACAGTGCCACTTATAATGACTAAATATTGTCAATTATTGACAAAAACAAGACGAAACTAAATGTAAATGTAAATTTGTGACAATAACTATAATTAAATGTATAACGCAGTTATAGATGACCAATAAAAACCAGACAAAATCTGTACGTGTAGTTTCCTATCTGTCAACAATAGTAACTGAGTCCTTATCACCACTCTGAAGTTACAACCTGACAGAGTTACGGTCCTGTTTGCACCTCTCTTGAAAATTTCATGGAAATTAGTTCAATAGTTTTTGCGTAAAGCTGCTTACAAACAGACAGAAAGACATACCAACTAAAACACAATGGGGGGGGGGGTGCAGCTCTATCGGCTCACCATCCACTGGAGTACAGGGCTCATAAACCAGACGGTAGCCCTCGATGATGCCATTAGCCTGTTTGGGTTCTCCCCAGGACACGTTGACCGAAGTGGTGGTTAGTTCACTGAAGTGGATGAAGCCTGGAGCACTGGGCGCTGTTGGACGAGAGAGAGAGAGGGAGAGAGAGAGAGAGAGAAAAAGATGAAGATGACAGTTCAATCTACTTTCAGTCCTGGAAAAAGATGGAGCGTGATGACCTGGATATGCCACCACTGGAGAACAAACGCACAAAAACACACACAACCAGAATTTATGACAGTGTAAGAAACAGTATCAAACACAAACACATCAAATATAATTAAATATAGTCATGGAATTTATGCTTTTTGGATTAAATTATTGTTTATTTCTACTGCTGTTAAACAATTAGATTTAGTTAGACTAGATACAATCAGATTAGATTGAATAAGACGCCCCCCCCCCATCTGTTTTTTTGATAAATCACACCATATATATATATATATATATATATATATATATGTATATATATATATATATATATATATATATATATATATATATAAATATTTACAGGGTTGCTGTAGAGGAGTGTGAATGAAGAATGAGCATTAGCGTTAGCATTAACTGAACTGCTAACACACAGAATAATGAAGGTGTTGAATGTCTCAATACTTTGTGGAAAACTGCAAATATATATTAATGGAAGACGTCTTATAGCAGCAGTTTGTCAACAATTTACTTATGGTGATTAATAAAGTACCCATCCATCCATCCATCCATCCATCCATAAACTCAGGCCGTTGCCAGAGTTATGCTGTTATAACGTTAGAGCAAGTGCTCATGGGAAGTTGAGTCTTTGTCCTTTAAAAACACAGATTGTGTCCTCAGGTGTCTCTGCCACTGTCACACTTCAATCAATCAATCACTTTCAGATGCAACTGACCAACTTCTGATGCTACGACATGTTGAAAATGTCATGTGACTCAGTCGCAGGAGCCCTAAGGGTTAAAGTGGTTTTATTGTTCATTATCCCAATGCTACTTTTTTATTTATTTAAGTAAAAAATGTGATTTATCCAAAATGAAAATAAATCAAAGTGTAGCTCAGGGTAATAAGAACCAAAATATCCCATTTGATTGTTTGTGCACATGAGTCACTAAAACAACAAAACAAGTGTTTAAGTGAAATTGAGAGTGAGCAGAATCATTCTGTGGAGCGACCTTGGACAGACGCTGGGAGAATTCTGCCTGCTGACCCAGTCCACATCCAGCTAAGACTCAGGGTTTAGCTAAAATTCTGCATAAAATTCACTAAAGCTTGTGTTGGCTCTGTTCCCAGTACCCTGTGGTGCAAAGAGCTAAAATTCCTGCTTGTGTTTTCAACTTCTCAGCACTTTGTACCCCTCGCCAATGTCACAGCCTTGGAGGGGACAGCAGAGACAAGAGACATTTATACTGTAAAGCCTGTTTTTGTCCAGAAACCACAGAGGACGGACTCTGGCTAGCTGCTAAACACAGACATCTTTGTGCATTTGTGGCCAAAAACTAATCTACATGTGTCCCCCGCACGCTCTGTATTCACTGCACCTACGCCGTCATTAGGCTCCGCCCCCGTTGCCCTTGCTGGACCAAACGCCAACAAGAGGCAAATCGCTTATTCAGGGTTTCTAGTCTAGCCTTTGAATTATTTTCAAGGACTTTTCCAGGAAGTTTTCAGAATCTATAGAGACAAGTAATCATATCATATCATATACTAATCAATTCATCTTTATTCTGTGGAAGTGTTGTTTTCTACTGGGGGAAGTTGTATTTACCCAGATTGTTTCTACACTGAAAATGCCCATCTGAAAAAATACATAAATTAATTAATTAATACAAGATATTTTTGCTTGAATTGAGCAAAAAGAAAAGAAAAGAAAAGAAAAGAAAAGAAAAGAAAAGAAAAGAAAAATTCTGCCAATGGAAGAAGTGAAAATTATTTTGGTGAGATTTCTTGAAATTAAATTTTCTAGATCTATTGTATTACGCCTTTTTCCTTTTTTTTCCTTAATTAAATTTCATTTTGTTTTGCTTAAATCAATATTTATATTTAATTCATTAAAAACCTTTTCTTTTTGTTTAATTCCAGGTTTTTTGTTATTATTTTTTTTTTTATTAATTAAAGAGTTTAGAATTTTTCAAACTTAATTCCAGAATCATTCTATTCTATTTTTATTTTCTACTTTGAATAAATTAAAGACAAACTATTGTATTTGTTTCACCTCAGTTTCAGACTAAGTCATTCTCCAAACCTACTGAACCATTTTCAGGACATTTGACCTTTGTTTATTTTGTTCCATGTGTTTTCCATGACTGAAAAATTGATCAATAACTTCCCAGGTTTTCCAGGATATGTGGAAACTCGGCTTATTCTGTAAGTGTCGTTTCAAATTGATTACATTTCCAGGATGTGTTGAGGGTATCACAAGGAACAAACTATTACATTTTGGTGGTGATCTGGAAGAGATCCTGGAATCTGGATCACTTTGAAATTTTACATTGTGGTAAATGGAGAATACATTTCAAAGTGATCCAGATTCCAGGATCTCTTCTGCATCACCACCAAAATGTAATAGTTTGTTCCTAGTGACATCCTCAACACATCCTGGAAATTTCATGAATTTGAAACGACACTTAGCGAATAAGCAGAGTTTCCACGTATCCTGGAAAACCTGGGAAGTTATTGATCAATTTTTCAGTCATGGAAAACCCATGGAACATAATAAAAAAAAAGTCAAATGTCCTGAAAATGGTTCAGTGGGTTTAGAGAATGAATAAAGTTTTGAGTTATCTTTCTAACTAACAGACAGAAAAAGAAACTCTGGTAAAAACATAACGTCCTTGGTGGAGGTAGTAACAACATAGTTAAAAAAAAAAAGGTTTTTTTGTAAAGATTCCTACCCCTTTTCAACTATTACCAAGTTTTATGATCATATAGAATCATATATAATAATAATAAATAATAATAATAATATAATATAATATAATATTATAATATAATATAATATAATATAATATAATATAATATAATATAATAATATAATATAATATAATATAATATAATATAATATAATATAATATAATATAATATAATATAATATAATATAATTTTTTGTTGCTTTTCCTTCACTTGTGTTTCACATACAGGTCAGAATGAAATTGGATAAAATTTATTCTTTTTATGATAAAAACAAAAAGTCACAAAAAATGCAGGGGCATGAATAAATTTGAGGATGCCTGTATCTCCAAATAAATAAATAAATAAATAAATAAATAAAAATTAAATAAAATAAAACTGTACAAGACATCAGAATAAATAGAGAAAGATAGAAAAAGAGAAATAATTTTAAAAAAAGGCCCATTGTTTTGGAAAACAGAGCACACTGTTCCATGTTGGAAGCCACTGTTTATTTATTCATTTATTTATTTGAGTGGAATCCCTGCTCTTACCGTCCACATGTGGACCTTGTGTTTTGCTCACCTGCTTGCTGAGTGCGCCCTCTGGTGGGCAGGGAGCGCGGCCCGTCCCCTGCAGCGTTGAAGGCTGCCACGCTGATCATGTAGGTGGTGTAACCCGTCAGGTTCTTCAGCTTCACCCCCAGCTCCGGCAGGAACAGAGTACGAAGGCGCTCCGTCTCATTCTGCAGCTGAAACTCCCAGAAATAAATCTAGAAACGGAATAATAAGAGGAGCGGAATGAAGAATTTATTAGTGTTGAAAATATGAAAATATGAAAACAACAAAGGCGTGGTGATGTAAGTTTGGATGGTTTTGGGTAATACACATTAATATGAAAAAAGAAGACTTTTGGATTTTTACAACCACATATATTCACATATTTAAATTAGTCACATACACAATAGATAAAGAAAGTGTTCTGTGGTTGTAAAATAGAATAAATACATAAATAGATGAAAAACAGTGAACATGTTTAGCCAGAAAAACAAGGATGTTATCTTTTATAGTGCACAATGTTTTATTAAAAGCCCAGATGTTTTTAAAATCATTGGTTATTTTATAAAAAGCCAATTCCAGCCTCAGTTTGCACCTAATGTCAAGGAAAGGTTGGAAATTAAATGACTAGAATACACAATCAACTTATGTTTTTGGGAAAATAATGAGTTATATTTACAGGAAAATGTATTTTTTTGAAATGGAGGAGTTTTATGAGTGTGAATGTTTGGAAATTCTATATCATTCTGTGTTTATTAATTTAATTGTTTGTGTTTATTTGACAGGAACGATGCAGTCAAACATATTTTTTACAGGTTTGCAACTGATGTGACGTATATAGAGTTCATTTTATAAACTCATAAATAAACCATGTTTATTCCAAATGCATTGACATTTGATTATTATATTATTTAAGTCACATTCTAAACAGTGTTTGAAATTATAAATGTATAAATCTATGCATAATGCACTTGAATTTAATGTTAATAATGTTATATAATGTATGCATATGTATAATGTTAATAAACTGGGTGGATGTATGACATGATCTGTTTGTGTGTGTGTGTGTGTGAATGGTATAATATTTGTTTTATATCACATTACATCAAATATTACACAATTATATTATTTATGTCATATTCTAAACAGTGTTTAAAATAATACATGTATTGCGTTTATGCATAAATCTATACATCATACATTTGTATATAATGCTAATATTATTCATAAATTGTAATTTTGTGAATATTTTTATGACTTTTATGAGTGAATGTATGGAAACTAAATAGTTTATTTATTTATTTGACAGGAACAATGCAGTCAAATAGAGTTAAAAGTTTGCAGATGATGCGATGTATATAGAGTTCATTTTATAAACTATATTTATTCCAAACACATTGATATTTGACTATTATATTATTTCTTTTTTCATTTTAAAGCCCATGCAAAAACTAACAACTTTTGAACTCTGACCTTATTTAAATTCTGAACAATAATATGAAGTGTTTTAGCATGAAGTTCAAAATGTTTCCCTTTGAGTATATTTTTAATAAAAACATTTAGACTTTTATAATTCTGTGTAACATTAGTCTGAAACGTGTCTGATTCTAAAAGTAGGGGGCGGTCCATTTGTCATGTTCCATTGATTACCTTGTAGCCCTGAATGTCCCCGTTCTGGGTGTCCAGAGGGGGGGGGTCCCATGTGACGTCCAGCTGTGTGGCTGTGGACGACTGGATGACCACGTTTTGGGGAGGGGCTGTTGGAACTGGGGGGAAAAGGAAAATGTCAATGAGATTAAATGTTGGTAAGACTTTTATAAACAAGTGACTATTTTTGGTCATTTTCATATATATTACAATCGCAGGTCCAAGGTGGTCTACAGGCTCTGTAAGGTCTAATGTGGTCTATAAGGTCCAATGTGGTCTACAGGCTCTGTAAGGTCTAATGTGGTCTATAAGGTCCAATGTGGTCTACAGGCTCTGTAAGGTCTAATGTGGTCTACAGGCTCTGTAAAGTCCGATGTCGTCTACAAGGGTCCGCTGAAATTCTCCTTTAAACAGAATAAATGTGTTTCCCATGGAAACTTTGACTCAACATTATTTTTTCCATGAAAACACAAAGAAAATTGTATTAATTCTGAATCTTAGACTGTTCTTCTCAGCAACAAATAAACTCCAAACCCAGAAGTCTTAGGGAGAACCACAATGAAGGACAGATCCACTCCCATGGATGGACACTTTATAGATGAACGTCCATTTGTAGATGAAAGGTCCATCCATCAGACAGGTGAGGGTGGGGGAGGGGGTCTGGGGTCACAGGTCAGCACAGGACACAGGTGAGTCACTGCAGATCCTGTTGTCCATGGCTCCTTATACAGATACTACAGATGTTAAGGGGCCATCCTGTCCAATCAGAACCCTCTGTACCACCAGTTCTTATAGCCCAATTAAACTACTATGGAATACACCCGTTTCCATGGAAACCTTTATTGGGAATTAACATTTCCATGTAAACACAAAGGAAATAGCTTTAATTCTGAATTATTTTATTCAGAATAAATAATTCTGAATTAAACCCCATCATGTATAAACGTAGTCAGTGTTAGTATGAAGGGTTAATATCAGACATGTGCTGCACAGTGGAAGTAGAAACATACCCGCTTCTCCAACAAACACTTCCTGTGGAGCGCTGCTAGGACCCTCTCCCACTGCATTGTACACACTCAGACGGATCTCATAGCGTTTGTGTTTACTCAGATCTGCAACGAACAAAACAAAACCACATTATATATTTAAAAAACTAAACGAAACCCAGAAATAAAAGTAGTCATAATGGTGCCCGTGGCGAGAACAGAACATACTGAACAAAAAACAAAAAAAGACACATGGGTAGAATACTAACGGCTCGCTGTGGGGACGTGGAAAAACAACAACAACTTAACACCTACTGTCGCAAAAATGCAACATACCAAAACATCTATCTATTGTATGTACTAGAGTCAAATTAATTATCGCCATTTAATTTAATATTTACTTATTTTAGGGTTGTCAAATAATACTTTTTTTTTCATCATATTAACCACAGGGTTGGTTTTGGATTAATTCTGATTAAAACACTTTAAATTTCCAACAAAATACAGAAAAGTAAAGAAAAATAAAAGC
>CM035790.1:42836221-42842293 GCA_020466265.1 Siphamia tubifer
TCTATATCTACAGTATATCTATATGTCTATATCTATGTCTATGTCTATGTCTATATCTATATCTATGTCTATATCTATGTCTATATCTATGTCTATATCTACAGTATATCTATATCTATGTCTATATCTATGTCTATGTCTATGTCTATATCTATATCTATATCTACAGTATATCTATATCTATGTCTATATCTATGTCTATGTCTATATCTACAGTATATCTATATGTCTATATCTATGTCTATGTCTATGTCTATATCTATGTCTATATCTATGTCTATATCTATATCTATGTCTATATCTACAGTATATCTATATCTATGTCTATATCTATGTCTATGTCTATGTCTATATCTATATCTATGTCTATATCTATGTCTATGTCTATGTCTATATCTATATCTACAGTATATCTATATCTATGTCTATATCTATGTCTATGTCTATATCTACAGTATGTCTATATGTCTATATCTATGTCTATGTCTATGTCTATATCTATATCTATGTCTATATCTATATCTATGTCTATATCTACAGTATATCTATATCTATGTCTATATCTATGTCTATATCTATGTTAACATCTGTAACTATTTCTATAAGGATTAAGCGGGTTCAGATAATGAATGAACTATTTCTATATAATAAACCGTTAAAATATGAGCCGTAATAAATCTTGTGACTTTAGACGTAGCGTAAAGGTCCACTCACCGGTCAGATCGGCCCAGTTGGCTGGACTGTTAACGGTGCGGACAGAGAAACTGCGTAAGCGATCGTAGTGTAACTCCCGGTAGCGAACCCTGAATCCCAGCAGAACTCCGTTGATGTGATCCTCAGCAGGAGGCTGCAGAGAACACAGGTCACCTTTTAACACTCGGTCAAATTCAAGGTTCAAAGTTCAAGGTTCAAGGTTACTTCATTTGTACCCGTGGGAAGATTTGTTTTGTGGAAAAAATGATTTCATTTGGCAACAAAGTAAAACAGAACACACACTGAAACATGTCAAGCAGGTACTTGATCAATTGTTAAGACAACAGACAAAAGTCCTCAGTGTTCCACCGTTCATCGATATTGCAACTCATCATGTTCCGCTTTATCCGGGTCCGGGTCACGTGGGCAGCAGCCTCAGCAAAGCAACCCAGACTTCCCTCAGCTCAGCTACTTCCACCGGCTCCTCCAGGGGAATCCCGAGGTGTTCCCAGGTCATCCTAGAGATATAAGTCCTCCGGCGTGTCCCTGGTCGGCCTCGAGGTCTCCTCCTGGATGGACTTACCCGGAACACCTGACCCGGGAGGCGTCCTCACTAGATGCCCGGGCCACCTCAACTGACTCCTCTGGAGAAGCGGTGGCTCTACTCCAAGTCCCTCCCGGATGTCCAAGCTATGTCTCAGCTATCCTGTCCATAAGGCTAAGCCCCGCCCACCCTGCAAAGGAAACTCATTTCGGCCGCTTGTACCCACGACCTCATTCTTTCGGTCATTACCCAAAGTTCATGTCCATAGGTGAGGGTCGGAACATAGATTGACCGGGAAATCAAGGGCTTCGCCTTTCCGGCTTAGCTCCTTCTTCACCACAACGGATCATTTTAACACCGGCATTACTGCGGATGCTGCCCCAATCTGCCTGTCGACCTCCCGCTCCATCCTTCCCTCACTCGTGAATAAGAACCAGAGCTACTTGAACTTCGCCACCTGAGGCAGGACCCCCCCCCCGACTCGGACTTGGCACCCTACCCTTTTCCAGCTGACAACTGTGGCTAGCCAACTAGCATGGATAATTAAACAGATCAAATAAATAAACTAAATCGAGGTCAATAAAAACAAGCAATTACATATAAATCCTCAAGAAATTAAAAAAAATAACAATCTTGGAAAATATTTAACAGTGCTGGATTTTTGGTTCTGACCTTTGCACACCGAGTGACCTGTTTTTTGTCCTGCCCCTCTAGTCGATCCACCACCACCACCACCATGGATCGACCGTCCGGCCACAGATCCACATTCCTTATTCCTGTTTTCCAATAAATCACTTAAACATATAAGTGTGTTGCATTTGGGTCCTTCTGTACTGACTCCTCGTTACAGTTACCGTGTAAAAAAACAAACAAACAAAAAAACCCTTTACTGGATGGCGTCCATGTAAAACAACAGCGTACCTGCCAGCGAACCAGCACAGACGTAGTGGTGTGAGGTGTCACCGATAGAATGGTGGGGGCTTTGTCTGGGGCTGCGGAAAAACAAGGGAAAACGTATTTTGGTGTTAGCGAGCTAACAAAGCTTAGCGCTGTGATATGGAAATCAAACAGAGCTGTAGGAAACAGACAGAGGGTAAACAGACAGTGTTGACAAACCGTCACGCTGTCATTCTGTGTGAAAAACTTTAAAATGTGCCTCTGAAAACAACACTGATGCTATTTTAAAACAATTTATAATGATAGTGAGTCCGTGTTTAATTATACACTATGTTAATGACATAATGAGAATTTACACTGCAAAAATATACATCTTACAAAGTGTATTTTATTTACCATTTCTAGTCCAAATATGTCATTGTACTTAAAATAAGACAGAATCACCTAAAGAGGAACTTGTAATTGAGATATAAGAACTGATCTTTTGACAATAGATAAGGAAAATCTTATTTCAAGACATTTTACCAAGATTTTTTTCCAATTTTTTTGGTTTGAATTAATAAAAATACAAATTTGAATGAAGACAGACAATAAAATAAAATATAAATCTTGAAATAAATGTAAATTTAGCACCCAAAAAATATTGAAATGAGGAAAAAAACTACTACAAATTAAGAAAAAATTATGCAAAATAAATTTTGAATTATGAAAAATAGATATCAGGGTTCAAAGTTACCTCTACCAAACGGTTGAGCTGACCAACACAGGGTTAAAGCGCTTTTATAAATAAAGATGGTGTGGTACGGTAAAATATTTGGACTAGAAATGATAAAAACAGACCAGGTGAGGTTGATTTTTTTTACAGTGTAGTGGTGTTAATTCTTACCGTCTTGCAGCGTAGTGATGGCTTCACTCTCTCGACTGTATTCACTGTCTCCAATGTCATTAGTTGCTTTTACGCGGAACTGGTAGGAAGTGAAAGGCTTTAACCTTTAGAAAGAAAAACAAATGTATGTTAAATAGAAAAAGTGTTTCCTGCTTCAGTCGTCACATTTCCACTCAAAGGTTAAAAACTCAACAAGGACGACGGCCTTGTACCTCACTGCTATGTTTGATTAAGAATAAATAACATGTTGAATTTGTCATGTTCTGCTTCTAGAGGTTTTTACACATGACTTTCACACACACACACGTTATTTTCACTTTTAAAACTCAAATGATAATGGAATGAGGTCATAGGTCATATTTGCACATATTAAAGTGACTATTTATTAAGTATTAAATGCAAAAATTATATACAAGGTGATTATTAAACTGCATTTAGAGCTTTGATGTATGTGATTTGTAGGAAATATTACACTGTAAAAATATAAATATTACCAAGTGTTTTTTTCCCCCCTCATTTTTAGATTAAATATCGTGTCAGAGAATACAGAGGAACTTTTCACTGAGATATAAAGTCAAAGTCAACTTTATAGACAAATGATTCATAGAATATACATTAAAGATAAATAAATAAATAAATAAATAAATAAAAAGGAAAAAAAGTTAAAAGGAAAAAAATCTTCACTTAAGTTTAAAAAAAATCTTGAATAATTGAAAAAAAAATCTTAAATTATTATTATTACTATCAACAACAAAAATAATAATAATAACAAGAAGAAGAAGAATGAGAATAACAACATGAATAATAATCTTGAATCAAGCAAAAAAAAAAAAAAAAAAAAAAAAAAAAAAAAAAAAAAAAAAAATATATATATATATATATATATATATATATATATATATATATATATATATATATATATATATATATATATATATATATATATAAAACATGTGGAGAATGGAATTTCCAAGATAATTTTTTGTACTTTTTACCCTTTCACAATAAAAGCCCAGGTTAACAGCTGGAGCAGAAAGGACTTCTTACCTGTCCACTATGTAGGAGTGGGTCTCATGGCTGACTGACGCTGAGTGGACCGTCCAGTTACTGTCTGGTAGCTCTCTGTACTGGACTGTATAGTAACGGACCGGTGAAAGGCCATCACTGCCTGGTTCCCATGACAACAGCACTCTGCGAGCCTGGACCTCCTCTTGAGGCACGACAGGACGACTGGTGGGCTGAGGTCGGGCTGAAAGACACACGCCCACATGGTCAGACTTTAAGTTCATATTAACAGACAAAGAAACTACGCAGAAAGATACTTCTGCATTTGTTTATTAATGTTTCTTATCATAACTTATTACATCAGAATCCTCTGTATTTTGGTGTTTTTTCTTTATTTCAATTGACTGATCATGTAGACCAGAGGTGTCAAACTGGTTTTAGTTCAGGGGCCATATTCAGCACCATATGATCTCAAATGGGCCGGGTCAGTCAAATAATAACAGTAATAACAGTTACATTATGGTACAACGGTTCTTTAAAAATCTGAATAACGTAAAAAAGTTGAAATGTCTTAAGAAAAGGGGAGTTAAATTTTTACAATATTTTGCCTCAATTGCAACTAACATTACAATTATAAACACATAACACATTTACTAATAGACAGAATATTGGTAAAATTGCACTTATGTCTACTAAGGTTATTCACTTTTTTGGTAAAAAATTTAGTTTTTCAATATAAAGATTTTCATGTAATTTTTCCCTTTTTACACTAAAACAAAGAAAAAATCTACAGTTTTCATTATTATTTATAGGTTATTATCATATTATTGGTCTGATCCATTTGAGCTGGAACCTGAATTAAATATATTTTTGTTTGTTATTAACATATTTAGTGTAATTTATCCCAGATTGGACCCTTTGGCGGGCCACATTTGGCCCCCAGGCCTTATGTTTGACACCACTGATGTAGTTGTTCATGAAAGCTAAGATTAAAGTTGAGGGTTATTCTATTAAAAACAAAGAAAACTGAAGAAAACTTTTTCAGCAAAATATATCATTAACTGAACATAAATCCACTGTCATTGATTTAACTCCATAGGTTTTTACTGTTGAATCAATGTTACAGAAGATGATGATGTTTCCATGGTAACTACAACGCCTCTGAACATCCAAATGAGTCATATCTGATGACCATGAAAAGACCACAAACTGTGTTTTGCACTAATTATCGACATATATTGATAGGTTTAGCGATTCAGACCACTTTAGTTCATCTATTCGGGTCTTTATGGGTTAAGCGGTGCACTCTTTATCCAAAAACGGCCTTACCTCTCTTCTCCGTTGTGACTACCAGGGCCTCGGCGGCCTCCCCCCAGCCCTTTCGTGTTTGGGCAGTGAGGCGGAATACATAAACCATTTCTGGTTTAAGTCCGGCGGCTGTGTACTGTCGTGCGCTGGGGCTCAGCACATCCACTGTGGCGGCGTTGCTATTTGACGAGTTTCTCCGGTATGTAATCTGATAGGCTGGTGAGCAGAAAGATCCATATTTATTGATTCATCATTTATTTATATCTTTATTTAGGAAGGACAGTGTGCATTAATGAACACATTTATACATTTTATTTGAGCATAAACTTGTAAATATGCTAAACTTAGCATCAGTACAAATGTTCACCTTCATATATCACACAGAATGTGTAAAAAAAAAAAAAAGTAAAAATTATCTACCACATTTAGAGTAGAATAATTTCCTGAAATGTCTTTATTTGCATATGGGGGTCTGGACAGCCTGTTTTGGTCCAAATCAGAGATGATCAGTTAGTAACTAAGTAAAAGTACTTTGTTACAGTAGATTTTTTAGATATCTGTACTTGACCTGAGTATTTATTTTTCTGGAAACTTTTTAGATTTGTTCATAAATATGTGTACTTTATACTCCTTAAGTAAATAACGCTGAGTACAATTGTTAAATTCACTCAGGTAATTTTCATTTTTCGTTTATTTTTGAGTATGTAAACGATAACTTCCGGTTTGAACATAGCAGACT
>CM035790.1:42847393-42872393 GCA_020466265.1 Siphamia tubifer
TCTACAAATGGACGTTCATCTATAAAGTGTCCATCCATGGGAGTGGATCTGTCCTTCATTGTGGTTCTCCCTAAGACTTCTGGGTTTGGAGTTTATTTGTTGCTGAGAAGAACAGTCTAAGATTCAGAATTAATACAATTTTCTTTGTGTTTTCATGGAAAAAATAATGTTGAGTCAAAGTTTCCATGGGAAACACATTTATTCTGTTTAAAGGAGAATTTCAGCGGACCCTTGTAGACGACATCGGACTTTACAGAGCCTGTAGACCACATTAGACCTTACAGAGCCTGTAGACCACATTGGACCTTATAGACCACATTAGACCTTACAGAGCCTGTAGACCACATTGGACCTTATAGACCACATTAGACCTTACAGAGCCTGTAGACCACCTTGGACCTGCGATTGTAATATATATGAAAATGACCAAAAATAGTCACTTGTTTATAAAAGTCTTACCAACATTTAATCTCATTGACATTTTCCTTTTCCCCCCAGTTCCAACAGCCCCTCCCCAAAACGTGGTCATCCAGTCGTCCACAGCCACACAGCTGGACGTCACATGGGACCCCCCCCCCTCTGGACACCCAGAACGGGGACATTCAGGGCTACAAGGTAATCAATGGAACATGACAAATGGACCGCCCCCTACTTTTAGAACCAGACACGTTTCAGACTAATGTTACACAGAATTATAAAAGTCTAAATGTTTTTATTAAAAATATACTCAAAGGGAAACATTTTGAACTTCATGCTAAAACACTTCATATTATTGTTCAGAATTTAAATAAGGTCAGAGTTCAAAAGTTGTTAGTTTTTGCATGGGCTTTAAAATGAAAAAAGAAATAATATAATAGTCAAATATCAATGTGTTTGGAATAAATATAGTTTATAAAATGAACTCTATATACATCGCATCATCTGCAAACTTTTAACTCTATTTGACTGCATTGTTCCTGTCAAATAAATAAATAAACTATTTAGTTTCCATACATTCACTCATAAAAGTCATAAAAATATTCACAAAATTACAATTTATGAATAATATTAGCATTATATACAAATGTATGATGTATAGATTTATGCATAAACGCAATACATGTATTATTTTAAACACTGTTTAGAATATGACATAAATAATATAATTGTGTAATATTTGATGTAATGTGATATAAAACAAATATTATACCATTCACACACACACACACACAAACGGATCATGTCATACATCCACCCAGTTTATTAACATTATACATATGCATACATTATATAACATTATTAACATTAAATTCAAGTGTATTATGCATAGATTTATACATTTATAATTTCAAACACTGTTTAGAATGTGACTTAAATAATATAATAATCAAATGTCAATGCATTTGGAATAAACATGGTTTTTTTATGAGTTTATAAAATGAACTCTATATACGTCACATCAGTTGCAAACCTGTAAAAAATATGTTTGACTGCATCGTTCCTGTCAAATAAACACAAACTATTAAATTAATAAACACAGAATGATATAGAATTTCCAAACATTCACACTCATAAAAGTCCTCCATTTCAAAAAAATACATTTTCCTGTAAATATAACTCATTATTTTCCCAAAAACATAAGTTGATTGTGTATTCTAGTCATTTAATTTCCAACCTTTCTTTGACATTAGGTGCAAACTGAGGCTGGAATTGGCTTTTTATAAAATAACCAATGATTTTAAAAACATCTGGGCTTTTAATAAAACATTGTGCACTATAAAAGATAACATCCTTGTTTTTCTGGCTAAACATGTTCACTGTTTTTAATCTATTTATGTATTTATTCTATTTTACAACCACAGAACACTTTCTTTATCTATTGTGTATGTGACTAATTTAAATATGTGAATATATGTGGTTGTAAAAATCCAAAAGTCTTCTTTTTTCGTATTAATGTGTATTACCCAAAACCATCCAAACTTACATCACCACGCCTTTGTTGTTTTCATATTTTCATATTTTCAACACTAATAAATTCTTCATTCCGCTCCTCTTATTATTCCGTTTCTAGATTTATTTCTGGGAGTTTCAGCTGCAGAATGAGACGGAGCGCCTTCGTACTCTGTTCCTGCCGGAGCTGGGGGTGAAGCTGAAGAACCTGACGGGTTACACCACCTACATGATCAGCGTGGCAGCCTTCAACGCTGCAGGGGACGGGCCGCGCTCCCTGCCCACCAGAGGGCGCACTCAGCAAGCAGGTGAGCAAAACACAAGGTCCACATGTGGACGGTAAGAGCAGGGATTCCACTCAAATAAATAAATGAATAAATAAACAGTGGCTTCCAACATGGAACAGTGTGCTCTGTTTTCCAAAACAATGGGCCTTTTTTTAAAAAATTATTTCTCTTTTTCTATCTTTCTCCATTTATTCTGATGTCTTGTACAGTTTTATTTTATTTTTATTTATTTATTTATTTATTTTTTGAGATACAGGCATCCTCAAATTTATTCATACCCCTGCATTTTTGTGACTTTTTGTTTTTATCATAAAAAGAATAAATTTTATCCACTTTCATTCTGACCTGTATGTGAAACACAAGTGAAGGAAAAGCAACAAAAAATTATATTATATTATATTATATTATATTATATTATATTATATTATATTATATTATATTATATTATATTATTATATTATATTATATTATATTATATTATATTATATTATATTATATTATATTATATTATATTATATTATAATATTATATTATATTACATTATTATTTATTATTATTATTATATATGATTCTATATGATCATAAAACTTGGTAATAGTTGAAAAGGGGTAGGAATCTTTACAAAAAAAACTTTTTTTTTTAACTATGTTGTTACTACCTCCACCAAGGACGTTATGTTTTTACCAGTTTCTTTGTCTGTCTGTTAGTTAGAAAGATAACTCAAAACTTTATTCATTCTCTAAACCCACTGAACCATTTTCAGGACATTTGACTTTTTTTTTTATTATGTTCCATGTTTTTTCCATGACTGAAAAATTGATCAATAACTTCCCAGGTTTTCCAGGATATGTGGAAACTCTGCTTATTCGCTAAGTGTCGTTTGAAATTGATGATATTTCCAGGATGTGTTGAGGATGTCACTATGAACAAACTATTACATTTTGGTGGTGATGCAGAGGAGATCCTGGAATCTGGATCACTTTGAAATGTATTCTCCATTTACCAGAATGTAAAATTTCAAAGTGATCCAGATTCCAGGATCTCTTCCAGATCACCACCAAAATGTAATAGTTTGTTCCTTGTGATACCCTCAACACATCCTGGAAATGTAATCAATTTGAAACGACACTTACAGAATAAGCCGAGTTTCCACATATCCTGGAAAACCTGGGAAGTTATTGATCAATTTTTCAGTCATGGAAAACACATGGAACAAAATAAACAAAGGTCAAATGTCCTGAAAATGGTTCAGTAGGTTTGGAGAATGATTTAATCTGAAACTGAGGTGAAACAAACACAATAGTTTGTCTTTAATTTATTCAAAGTAGAAAATAGAAACAGAATAGAATAGAATGATTCTGGAATTAAGTTTGAAAAATTATAAACTCTTTAATTAATAAAAAAAAAACAAAAAAAAAAAAACCTGGAATTAAACAAAAAGAAAAGGTTTTTAATGAATTAAATATAAATATTGATTTAAGCAAAACAAAATGAAATGTAATTAAGGAAAAAAAGGCGTAATACAATAGATCTAGAAAATTTAATTTCAAGAAATCTCACCAAAATAATTTTCACTTCTTCCATTGGCAGAATTTTTCTTTTCTTTTCTTTTCTTTTCTTTTCTTTTCTTTTCTTTTCTTTTCTTTTCTTTTCTTTTCTTTTCTTTTCTTTTCTTTTCTTTTCTTTTCTTTTCTTTTCTTTTCGCTCAATTCAAGCAAAAATATCTTGTATTAATTAATTAATTTCTGTATTTTTTCAGATGGGCATTTTCAGTGTAGAAACAATCTGGGTAAATACAACTTCCCCCAGTAGAAAACAACACTTCCACAGAATAAAGATGAATTGATTAGTATATGATATGATATGATTACTTGTCTCTATAGATCCTGAAAACTTCCTGGAAAAGTCCTTGAAAATAATTCAAAGGCTAGACTAGAAACCCTGAATAAGCGATTTGCCTCTTGTTGGCGTTTGGTCCAGCAAGGGCAACGGGGGCGGAGCCTAATGACGGCGTAGGTGCAGTGAATACAGAGCGTGCGGGGGACACATGTAGATTAGTTTTTGGCCACAAATGCACAAAGATGTCTGTGTTTAGCAGCTAGCCAGAGTCCGTCCTCTGTGGTTTCTGGACAAAAACAGGCTTTACAGTATAAATGTCTCTTGTCTCTGCTGTCCCCTCCAAGGCTGTGACATTGGCGAGGGGTACAAAGTGCTGAGAAGTTGAAAACACAAGCAGGAATTTTAGCTCTTTGCACCACAGGGTACTGGGAACAGAGCCAACACAAGCTTTAGTGAATTTTATGCAGAATTTTGGCTAAACCCTGAGTCTTAGCTGGATGTGGACTGGGTCAGCAGGCAGAATTCTCCCAGCGTCTGTCCAAGGTCGCTCCACAGAATGATTCTGCTCACTCTCAATTTCACTTAAACACTTGTTTTGTTGTTTTAGTGACTCATGTGCACTAACAATCAAATGGGATATTTTGGTTCTTATTACCCTGAGCTACACTTTGATTTATTTTAATTTTGGATAAATCACATTTTTTACTTAAATAAATAAAAAAGTAGCGTTGGGATAATGAACAATAAAACCACTTTAACCCTTAGGGCTCCTGCGACTGAGTCACATGACATTTTCAACATGTCGTAGCGTCAGAAGTTGGTCAGTTACATCTGAAAGTGATTGATTGATTGAAGTGTGACAGTGGCAGAGACACCTGAGGACACAATCTGTGTTTTTAAAGGACAAAGACTCAACTTCCCATGAGCACTTGCTCTCACATTATAACAGCATAACTCTGGCAACGGCCTGAGTTTATGGGTGGGTGGATGGATGGATGGATGGGTACTTTATTAATCACCATAAGTAAATTGTTGACAAACTGCTGCTATAAGACGTCTTCCATTAATATATATTTGCACTTTTCCACAAAGTATTCAGACATTCAACACCTTCATTATTCTGTGTGTTAGCAGAACGCTAACGCTAATGCTCATTCTTCATTCACACTCCTCTACAGCAACCCTGTAAATATATATATATATATATATATATATATATATATATATATGTATATATATATATATATATATATATATATATATATATATATGGTGTGATTTATCAAAAAAACAGATGGGGGGGGGGGGCGTCTTATTCAATCTAATCTGATTGTATCTAGTCTAACTAAATCTAATTGTTTAACAGCAGTAGAAATAAACAATAATTTAATCCAAAAAGCATAAATTCCATGACTATATTTAATTATATTTGATGTGTTTGTGTTTGATACTGTTTCTTACACTGTCATAAATTCTGGTTGTGTGTGTTTTTGTGCGTTTGTTCTCCAGTGGTGGCATATCCAGGTCATCACGCTCCATCTTTTTCCAGGACTGAAAGTAGATTGAACTGTCATCTTCATCTTTTTCTCTCTCTCTCTCTCTCCCTCTCTCTCTCTCGTCCAACAGCGCCCAGTGCTCCAGGCTTCATCCACTTCAGTGAACTAACCACCACTTCGGTCAACGTGTCCTGGGGAGAACCCAAACAGGCTAATGGCATCATCGAGGGCTACCGTCTGGTTTATGAGCCCTGTACTCCAGTGGATGGTGAGCAGATAGAGCTGCACACCCCCCCCCCTATTGTGTTTTAGTTGGTATGTCTTTCTGTCTGTTTGTAAGCAGCTTTACGCAAAAACTATTGAACTAATTTCCATGAAATTTTCAAGAGAGGTGCAAACAGGACCGTAACTCTGTCAGGTCGTAACTTCAGAGTGGTGATAAGGACTCAGTTACTATTGTTGACAGATAGGAAACTACACGTACAGATTTTGTCTGGTTTTTATTGGTCATCTATAACTGCGTTATACATTTAATTATAGTTATTGTCACAAATTTACATTTACATTTAGTTTCGTCTCGTTTTTGTCACGTGACAAAGGTTCGTTGATGACAATATTTAGTCATTATAAGTGGCACTGTCAATGAATGGTTTATTTTTTAGGTTCTTCATATATAAGGTGCACTGGGTTATAAAGTGTATTTAGTGAAGTCAAAATTATCAGAGAGAAAGTGAAAATTATGACATAAAAAAAGTCTAAATTATTAGATAAAAAGGGAAAATTATGAGAAAAAACCTGTAAATTGCCAGATAAAAAGTAAAAAAAAAAAAAAAGTCAAAATTCCCAGTCACGAAACACAACCAGAATTAATCCATATATAAGGTGCACTGTGGTTTTTGGAGTCAAATGTCATGTAATTTCACATTAAAAAATCAGTATGGACATTTTAGAAACATCCAAATATTGATATGGACACGTCCATAGCGTCCATACACAATTTTACACCCATATTTTGGACACAGCCAGAGTCTCACATTTTGCGATCATTTAATCCATTATGAGCTAAAATGTGTGAAAGGGGGGCGGGGTTTATTGTGCCGGGCACCAGTTTATTTATTTAAATATTTTTCCAGTGTCAGTTTGTGATGTACATCCTCTGGCGTGACTCACCATATTGGTTTTAACTCACGCTGTTTAAGCTAATGTTCTAATCTGTCACCGTAGAGTTTAAGCCCTGCAATAACATATACGGCCCTGCTGATGAAAACGACTTAGAAGATTTAAGGTGATACTTTTCGCAGCTTCCTTTCTCACCCACGGAAACGCCGCTAATAGCCGCTAAGTGTAAAAGCCTGGACCAGATTGTGCAGTAATTGGGAGCAGAGGTGGAATGTTGAACTGAAGTGGCTTCAGTCCCCTGGTTATTTATTAATGGACCCAGCATCAAACTGAGCAGTAAATACCAGCTGCTCTATTATAGAAGGGGTTGTTATTATTATTTTTTATTTTTTTATGTGCATAGTTTGGTTGAAAAACATGGCGGAATCTATATTTCAGTAAACAAAAATGTGACAAAGGGATGCATTTCATAATTAATGTTTGTGGCTGACACAAAAATATGTTTTTTTTTCAATCAAAATATACCAGAGTAAAGTGAACCTGGATGAAAACACACACACACACACACACACACACACACACACACACACACAAACACACACATACACATAGAAAGAAATAATAAGTCAAGTTACAGATAGAAAAATAAGAAGGAAAAACAGAGGAGGGAAAGAGAAAAAAAGAGGTCATTCTGAAAAGACTTTTTTCGATGACTTTGACCTTTGACCCACATTCACCAAAACATGCACCTGTCCTAGAAATTGCCTGGAAAATGGTCCAGTAGTTTTTTGTGTAAAGTTGTTGACAAACAAACAAACACAATACCCCTCTCCTTTGTGGGGTGTGTGTGTGTTGGGGGGGGGGGGGGGGGGGGGGGGTTACAAAAATAATACCCTCACCTCCCCCTTTTTTTGAAGGGGGGGTTAATATCCCTTCTATTACAGAATCAAAGTTAATCGTGTATGAGTCTGTCGTCAGTGTGTATTTGTGTGTGTTTCCTGGTGTGTGTCCACTGTGGACTCAGATCAGTGTCAGTAGAATCGTGTGTATTTGTCTGTAGTTGTACAACAAATAAATATTTGTGAATTCTCAAATGAGTCCAGTGGCGCATAACATATATTGTGTTTTTTTATTTTATCCGTCACAATACGGATGGAAGTACGACTTCAAAAATGACTGAATCCACAGACATGACCACGTCTGTGGATGATGTGTTTTAACACTTGAGTCACGAGTGGGAAGAAAGGCTGTGAAGGTTGAAGTTGTACTTGTCATTTTTTTGTTGTACTTGTAATTTTTGAAGTCATACTTGTAGTTTTTTTGTTGTACTTGTAATTTTTGAAGTCATAATTTTTCCCTCCATATTCTGATGGATAAAATATACAAATATATTTTATGTATGACTGGAAGAATTCACAGATATTTATTTTTATGCACAACCACAGACAAATACACACAGGTATCCAATCTGTGGACACGAATATACTGACACTTATCTTACTCCATCGTCCGCACGCACAAAGCTTGTGTGTGTGTGTGTGTGTGTGTGTGTGTGTGTGTGTATGTGTGTGTGTGTGTATGTGTATGTGTGTGTGTGTGTGTGTGTGTGTGTGTGTGTGTGTGTGTCGTCTGTAGAAAGCAGCATATAGAGTCTTGTTTTCTGTACAGACTCCTCTCCTCGCACTCCAGGTGTCAGTAAGATAGTGACTGTAGATGTGAAGGGCAGCGCTCCCCTGTGGATGAAGATCAAAGACCTGGCCGACGGCGTCACCTATAATTTTCGCATCCGGGCCAAAACACTCACTTACGGCCCCGAGGTAGAAGCCAACATCACCACTGGACCCGGAGAAGGTGAGACTCCACCGCCGTTTATCGCTCAATCTGTGGCAAGATTAGGAGTCTCAGCGGTTTTTCTAATTATGGTCTACTTCCTGTTCTCCCCCAGGAGCCCCGGGACCCCCCGGAGAACCTTTTATCGCACGCCACGGAGCCGCACTGACGCTGCACTGGACCAGCGGCGACCAGGGCCGAGCACCAATCACACGATACGTCATCGAAGCCAGACCGTCTGGTGAGAGAAGCACCACAGAAAAATATACATATGAAGTGATGTAAGATTTGGTCTAAATATTTAATCACAGTTAAAATCAGACAAAAGTTTTCAATCAGATATAAGAAATTATTTATAGAAAATAGATCTGGAAAATATGGCCAAGAATATTTTCACCTGTTCAATTGGCAGATATTTTTTTTTTCTTTGCTTAATTTGAGATTTTTACTTATTTATTTGCTTTTTTTTTTACTTCATGGAAGATTGTTTTTGATAATTCAAGATTTTCCTTAACTTAAAGATTTTTTGGTTTAATTCAAGATTTTTTGGTTTAATTCTTTTTTTTTAACTTCAAGTTTGTTTATTTTTTGTTTCATTTAATATTTTTTAGTCATTCAACATTTTATTACTTAATTAAAGATGTTTTGTTTAATTCAAGATCATATATTTTTTTAACTTCAAGAATATTTTTTGCTTCATTCAAGATTTTTTGTATTCATTCAAGATTTTTTGCTTACCAGTAATTCATGATTTTTTTTTACCTAACTCAAAAAAAAAAACTTTTCAATCTTTTTCTTCTTCCTTCTATTTTTGCTTAATCAAAAAACATTGTCCTTTTTTTTGCTTCATTTAAGCAAATTTCTTAAAATTTTCCAGATCAATCATCAAAGAATAACTCCTATATATGTTCCTATTTTACTAATATATATATATATATATATATATATATATATATATATATATATATATATATATATATGTATATGTATATATATATATATATATATATATATATATATATATATATATATATATATATATATATATATATATATGTATATGTATATAAAAATAAGAGTTGTTTGAATTATTGGAAACTCAACACAGTCATGACATGATGTTCTTTACTCGTGTATGTAAACTTTTGACCTCCACTGTAAATACTGCTGACTCACTGTTGTTTTGTTTGTGCCAGATGAAGGACTGTGGGACATTCTAATCAAAGACATTCCTAAAGAAGCAACGTCCTACACACTGAACCTGGAAATGCTGCGAGAAGGGGTCACCTACGACTTCAGAGTGATCGCAGTCAACGACTACGGCTACGGCTCCCCCAGCGCCCCCTCCCCCTCCATTTCAGGTTCATTCGTCTTTAACATAGAAATACAACATTACACTGTAAAAAATATATTCATCTGAACAAGTGTGTTTTTATCATTTCTAGTCCAATTATTTCATCACATGTAAAATAAAACACAATCACCTAAAGAGGAACTTTTCAGTCAGATATAAGAACTGATTTTGCTGATGGGATTTCAAGAAATTTTACCAACATCATTGACACTTGTTCTATTAGCAGATTTTCTGGGGGGCTTAATTTACTTTTTTTTTGCTTAGTTCAAGATTTTTTTCTTAATTCAATACTTTTAGCTTAATTTGTGATAATTTTTTTCTTATTCCATGATTGTTTTTTTGCCCACTTAAAAAAATTTATATATATTTTTTTTTACAAAATTCAATATTTTTTGGCATAATTCATGATTTCCTTGGGGGGGGGCTTTTTTTTTGGGTTATTTAAAAAAAAATTGCTCACTTCAAAAAATGTTTTGCTTGATTCATGAGGGTTTTTTTTTGCTTATTTATTTTTAATTCAACTCTTTTTGCTCAATTGAAGATTTTTTTTGCTCAATAATAATAATAATTATTATTATAATAATAAATTTTTGTGTAATTTACAATTATTATTTTTTAAATTGATTTAATCTTTATTTTATTACTTTTTTTTTTTTGCTTAATTCAAGCAACAACAAAAAGAACCTGCCAGTGGAACCAATAAAAATCATGTTAGTAATATTTCCTAAAATCAGATGTTTCAGATCTATTGTCTATAAATCAGTTCTTATATCACACATACACAAGTTCCTCTTTAGGTGATTCTGTCTTATTTTAAATGTGATGAAATATTTAAACTATAGAAATGAGAAAAACACACTTGGTCAGATGATCATTTTTTACAGTGTACATATAATTCTGTATAATTGTTAATGGTGAATATTGTTGAATTTTTCCAGCTCAGAAAGTGTCTCCTTTCTACGAGGAGTGGTGGTTCCTGGTGGTGATCGCTCTGGTCGGCCTCATCTTCATCCTCCTCCTGGTTTTCATCCTCATCATCCGAGGCCAAAGTAAAAAATACACCAAAAAAGCAGATTCAGGTACGAAAATAAAGCCCTCTGGTCGAACTAACGCAGGGGTGTCAAACTCCTTTTAGTTCACATTCATCCTAATATGGGTTAAATTGGGCCGGACCAGTAAAATAATAGAAATAATAGGATAAAAATGTATAATTAATGTCAACTCCAAAGTTTTCTCTGTTTTTGAGCAAAAATGGTAAAATTCTATAATGAAAATGTTCACATCTATGAACTGTACTTGAACATAACATGAACAACCTGAAAATTCTTTTAAAAAAATAAGTGTAATATTAATAATATTGCGCTTTAGTTCATCATTTATAGATCAATGAATTTACAAATACACACAACATTTAGTAACATTCAGAATATTGATAAAATTCTACATATATTTTAGGTTATTCACATTTTTTGTAAAAGACTAGTCTTATTTATTTATTTAGTCCCTTTTTTTACACGAAAACGAAGATGAAAATTTAGCATTTTTCATAATTTATTTGTTATGATTATGGTCTGATCCATTTTACATTGAATTGATGGCAAATAATTTTAACTTCCTTAATTATTAATATCTTCTGTGTAATTTTTGCATTCAACAAATTCATCTCAAGGGCCAAATTGGAGCCGTTGGCGGCCCGGTTTTGGCCCCCGGGCCGCATGTTTGACACCCCTGAACTAACGTCTCACTTTTCCCCCAGATTTGTTTGTGCAACTGAAGCTATTGACAGAAATGCATCTTCGTCCTGCTGAGAATTACATTTTAACGATTCAACGTTGGCAGTGGCGGCGGTGACGGCTAACACAATTAGACAAATTATCCCGATTTTCCTACATTGTTTGGGTTGACAGGGAAAAGATGAGACTAAAGGTTACCGGGGAAACAGCTGATATAGGCGGACGAATAAACGTAATTGTTCATGCTTAACTGCAGCGAAGATCAATATTGGAATAAATGACTTGGCAACGGTTTAATGCTCAGGTCGTTAGTCAACCTGCTCTCAGAGTCATTCTACAACTAAACTACTACTGCTCTCACTGCGCTGCGTTAAAAAAAATAAAAATAAAAAAAACGATTTCTACCACAGCGTATTTTCCCCAAACAGCATGTCTTTTACAACAAATTGATAATGTGGGTTATGGTGGCTGCAGAAAACAAAAGGTATAGAACAGTTGGTGTTCGATATCCAACACAAACTAAATGGATGGTGACAAATATACGTCATATGTTCAACAGGAGGTACACTGTAAAAAAAAAAAAAACTATGAATCTATTCAAGTGCATTCATTTAATTTCTAGTCCAAATATGTGATCAGACTGGGGTGACCTACGGTGGCCGACAGGGGCAAATGCAACACATCGACTAAACACTGCAAACACAAGAAAGAGGAACAACCAAAAAAAACAAACACATGGTGGAAGAAGATGAAGTTCATTAATCTAAAAGATTAGCATGAATACAATACAATATAATAGAAGAGCAGCAGAGGTACTGTACTAAAATTATCTCCATACCTCTGCTCTTCTTTTCCCATTTTATTTTGGTAGCTAGAAATACTGCTGTGAGACTGAACCACTGGTTTTGTGCTGGAGGGTCACATATTTTATTTATTTATTTTATTAGTTTATTTCAACAGGGACAATGCACATTAATCAACATTTCTGTAAATGTGCCAGTTTTAGCTCGAAAGCTAGTTTTCAACTGTAGTCCCTGGGCAAGGTGTAAATGGGATGGTCATATAGTTAAGAAAAAAATTTCATTTTTTTTTCCTTAATTCTAGCAACAAATAGAATAAGTGAAAATGACCTTGGTAATATTTCTTGCAATTAAATTTTGTCGATCTATTGTCTATAAATCACTTCTTAAATTACACTTATACGTTTGTCTTTAAGGTAATTATGTCTATTTTCTTAATTTGAAGTTTTTTTTTGTATTTCTTTTGCTTAATTCACGATAGGTTTTGGCTTTTTGTTTTGTTCAATTCATGATGTCAACAACATACAAGTACGAGAAATGAAAGGAAATTCTCATAAAATCACATAAAACGGGAGAAATAGGGGATGTAATAATAAGTAATTACACCTAAAATTCAAAAATGTGGATGAAATGGAATAAAAACAGTCAGGGTTAGAGTATGTAACCCCACTTTGATGTCATAAATGGTTAAACCTGCGAAGAAAACATCAGCAGATAAACCTTTGTAGAAGAGAAGCAGAGGGTACAACACTATGATAAAAGGGGGAATGGGAGCCACGGGGGGGGGGGGGGGGGGGGGTCAAAGGTCAGGTCAGACTGTCATATCATAAAGCCTCGAACCAGTTCATTTTTTAGCTCAGTCAGCGTTTTTAGCGCGATGCCGGGGTCATCGGGGTCAGAGAGTGGGTTTGGTTACGCAGCTCAGACAAGGTCAGTGTTTGTGTGGAGTTACAAAGAGGACGTCTTCAACTCCCTCACCCCTTCCCCAGTTTTTACAGCCACTACACTAATCTGTCTGTCTTTATTTACCGCCGACTTGAACGTGACCGACCCACAGACCCACATGTAGAAGGGTCGTCTCATTGGTCCCCATAACCTTCACTGCTTTGTAGCTTTATTTTGGATGTTTATTTGACTTAAACCTTGAATTCATTTAGGTGCATATTTTTACCCCGCCCCCTGAAGGGTAGAGGGGTATTGTGTTTGTTTTTTTGTTTGTTTGTCTGCTTGGTGTGTGTGTGTGTGTGTGTGTGTGGGGGGGGGGGGGTTGTGCTGGAACCACTTGTTGAGTGATATAAACACATGGTAAACCAATAATTATCAGTAATGTTATGTATTTCTGTAAATTAGCATTGGGCTAAGCTAACATTGGGCTAAATTAGTATAGGGCTAAGTTAAGCATTGGGCTAAGCTAGTATTGGGCTAAATTGGCATTGGGCTAAGCTAGTATAGGGCTCAGTTATCATTGGGATAAGTTAGCATTGGGCTAAGCTAACATTGGGCTAACCCTCGTGCATGGTCCTGTATTGTCTGCAGATATAAGAGTAAATAGTTAAAGGAGCCAAAACAGGGATGTAACCTCTAACAGTGGATGAGTGTAACATGTTTTTCGTGTTTCGTGACCCCTGCTACACACAGTGTCGTCCTCCTACCCATGTCCAGGAAACCATTCCAACTGCACGGCGCTGCCTCTCACCCACGGGGAGATGGTTCGTCTGGACGAAGGGACGCTTTCCAGCCCTGGAGCTCAACAACAGACGCCTGTCTGTGAAAAACTCCTTTTGCCGCAAGAATGGCATCTACACACGGTCAGTGGTCGCAATGTGAATTCTTACACTTTCCTTCATCATGGGTTCAGCTGATCTTCGTACAGTTGTGGAAAACGTTTTTGACACCCTTAATGTCTACTGTCGCAAATATGCAACATAGCAAAAAAAATCTGTTATTTATCAGCAAATTAGTAATGTCCACTTTATTTAGCATTTCCTTTTTTTCTTACTTATATTTAAATTCAGATGTTAAGGGGTTAAATGGGATGTGTCATGGTTTTAAATGCATATAAGTCAATCACTTATGGTCTGTATATAAATAATATAGGGCTGTCGAAATTAACACGCTAATAGATGAATCTATTACCATTGATGTGATTTTTTTTTAAAATAACACAATTAAATGAAACAGTTGTTTAGTTTCAAGTCATTTTGTTAAAACTGTTGAAAGGGTTGAATAAAAATTTCGTACTGTACATATACATATATATATATATATATATATATATATATATGTATATATATATATAGATTTATGGATTCATTTGTCCGGAACAATCAGGCTGAGAAACACTTTAAATAGAAGTGGAGGTGAAGGGAGACGGGAGGTGTGTTTTTAGGATGTAGAATCTTTTTTATATGTCCATTTTTTTTAGCTTTTCTACTTTTTATCATATTAATTCTGCTTCTTTAGTCTTAATTATGATAATAACTTTTAATCATAACTTATTCTGAACTGTTTATCTTAGAGCTGTTTACATTCAGTATTTATTTATTTATTTACTGCTGATGTTGTTTAATTGTGTTTTTGTTGTGGAGCGGTAGCTACTTTAAATTTCCCCATGTTGATTAATAAAGTATATCTTATCTTTTCTATAAACTTTGATTTTAATCAGACTAAGGCAATAATTTGAATTTCTTCCAATGTGTGTAAAAGTACTGACGTATCATATCATATAAAAATACAAAAATAATCTTTTTTAAAGACATATATGACAAATGCAAACACTTTTTCTACCGCTGTATTTCTTCTCGTTCTTCCCTCCCACATCCCACCTTTCAAACATATGTTCAATCACTTCCCTCTGAATATCCCTTTTCCAATTGAAGGTGTAACTGACAGGAATTGATAATGCTGCGTTGTGTTGTGCTCTTCTCTAACAAGTCTGTGTTATGAGAACGAGCAGAGCCTGGAGGAGCCCGAGCTTTTGATTTGAAAGTCTTTCCACACCCTCGTTGTTATTCAGAGTTTGTGCGGAGAAGCAATTTATATAGGAGGGGGGGGGGGGCAGCACAATAGCAGCTAATTAACATTCATGAACTTATGCATGGGCTCTTTGTCTGCCCATCACTGCTTTAGTCGAGGGCTGTTCATGAATCAGAGCAGGCAGCTTTCTTACGGCCTTGACTCCACCGTTTCTCACAAACACAGCGCTAGGAAACTATAATATACAACACCAGCATCTGTCGAGTGTGTTGGAGTTCATCTGGGGGGACTTTGACTCTCTGGCTCTTTGATAATAATGTTGAGGTAAACATTAGATAAGACTTTGACAGACTCTGCAGCTGGACCAGTAAGAAGGGGAGGAGGCCTGGGGTTCGACATTGGTGGGTGGATGGTCATGTGACTGTGCTGGAGGTCAAAGTTGGTTTAGTTTAGGGACCCCCTGCAGGCTTATATGATCTAAAGTGGGCTTATCAGTTAACAGGACGAGGATGTATAAATAATGTCAACACTCACGGTTTGTCTGTGTTTTTGACAAAAAAAAGTAAAATTCTGCAGTGAAAATTTTCGAGCATGACTCGAGTTTATCAGTCTGACTGCATAAGGAAAGAAGCGGTTCCTGAACCTGGTGGTTTTTCTCTGGATGCTCCTCAAGTGTTCTGTTCATCAGTTCATAAAATTACATTATTATAAGATTGATTTTCATCAATGACATTCCCCCGTCAGCCCCTCCCTCCTGTTGAAAAATATGATTGACATCTATAGATGTCAATGGTAGCATACATATATATATATATATATATGTATATATATATATATATATATATATGTATATATATATATGTATATGTATGTATATATATATATATATATATATATATTTATATGTATGTATATATATATATATATATATATATATATATATATATATATATATATGTATATGTATGTATATATATATATATATATATATATATATATGTATGTATGTATATATATATATGTATGTATATATATATATATATATGTATATATATGTATGTATATATATATATGTATGTATATATATATATATATATGTATATATATATATATATATATATATGAAGAGTTCATATGACTCCATTTTAATTTTTTTCACAAAATGACATTTTTTACTCTACATTCCATGTAATACTCATTGATTTTTACATCTTATTCATTCAGTTTAATGGACCTTACCGAATGAAATAAATCATATATCAAATCAATGAGCATTACCAGGGATCTGGAGTAAAAAATCTCATTTTGTGAAAAAAATGAGAAATGGAGTTATCTGTTTTTGTAAATGAAATAAAGAAATATGTTTCCTGACAAAATGGCAGTCATATAGAGCACACACACACACACACATATATATATATATATATATATATATATATATGTGTGTGTGTGTGTCTGTGTGTGTGTGTGTGTATACATAAACATATAACATTTAAATAAACAAAAATGGTTTATGCCAAGAATAGATTAATTTTCCTATGTATGGAGACTCATGGGACATAACATTCTGATTGCTGATGGCCATGGCTCAGTTGATAGAGCAGGTCGTCCAGTAATTGAAAGGGTGATGTTCGAATCCCACTCTGTCCTAGTCAGTCCGTTGTGTCCTTGGGCAAGACACTTCACCCTTCTTGCCTCCAGTGTCACTCACACTGGTGTATGAATGTTTGGTGGTGGTCAGAGGGACCGTAGGCTGCCCCAGGACAACTGTGGATATGTATGTAGTTTACCACCACCAGAGGGAGCATGTGAGAGCAAATGAATAATGGGTCACTAATGTAAAGTACTTTGAGTGACCAAAAAAGCGCTGTATAAATCCAATCCATTAATATAATAACCGAGTCTGCTCATGTGATGGGATCAGGACGTCCCTAATGCAAACGTAAATGGACTGCACTTACAGTATATAGTTCTGTTCCACCTTCATGGAGCTCAAAGCACTTTACATCAGCCTCATATTCACCCACTCACACACACACACTCATACAGCAGTAGGTTTCTACTGGGAGCCTACGTCAGGGTTCAGTGTCTTGCCCAAGGACACTTCAACATTTGGACAGCCAGAGCACAACCCGCTCTACCAACTGAGCCACAGTCGCCCTAAACGTCTGCTTCCTGTTTGGTCCAAGTGCTACCTTTGCAGTTAAAGAAGTTATTGCGTAACCCTGCTGACAGATGTTAATGAAAACTTAACCTCAGTAGTGGAGGAAAAGTGACGTTTGATGTTTTCCAGCGCGCCACAATTTTGGCGAAATGTGCAAGTTGTGCATCGGAGTCTTCACAGTCTTCGCCGTCTTCGCTGTCTTCTCCTTGACCAAAGAGGCCAAAGAAGGGGATCAAAGGGTGGCTAGTTCTGTCTCTTTGAAGAGGTGCCATAGTCTTTGCTAATGATCTGTGGGCTAAAGGAGGAAGAGTGGGAGGGCCCCCTGTGGGAAATTTGAAAGGATGAGGGAGAGAGGGCTGATTAGATAGATTAAACAAGGGGGGAAAATACCGTTCCCTTAAATAATTTAAGTCTCACAGGCAGTATTTTGGTGTGTGATCAGGCGTAGACGGATCCATCGTCCCTCCCCCTAAACTCGCAGGGTCCTTCCCTTTAATGTTCGACTCAACCTTGTCGGAATTACAAGTACTTTTTTTTCTCCTTCATTTCACAGCTCATCCCTTCACATCATCCACTTTTAACGCAGATAGGCGACGGCCCTTTGTTGTGTCAACACCTTGGTGCCTGTTGTCATGTCGTGTTCCAGCAGCTTTTCTCACCTTCTCGACGTTTTAGCAGCTTGCCGTATATCTCAGAAATGTATTAATTTTCCTGCTCAGGTTCCATCGGCTTCACGCCTTTTTAGTATTAAACTTGACATCGCATTTTACGCTCGTCTCTTTTGCCCCCACGTACAGTACAGTCAACCATTTAACCTCTCAGCAGCCTGACATACTGGTTATAGGAGGTAAATTACATTATTTTAATAACACCTATATATGCAGCTCCTATATTACTGCACCATTTTTGGACCACAATACTAGTTTGGACTTTATTTTACCATTAACAGTGGTGGTTTTGGATGTGAAATATTCATTTTCATTCATTTCTGTTAAAAAAAAATATATGTATTTAAAGCAGTCAACACTTATTTGAGTTAATTTCCAGATGTAGCCGCTTTGGAAAAAAAAAATTTCCTCCACATTTCTCCTCTGTAAAATGCAAACATAACCACAGAAATAAATACCCTGCTGTTGTCCTGAAGTCCTTGTGTCCACCGTCGCACAAATGACAAAAAACGTGTCAAAAATTACAGTTGTATGTCCCCCGCTGGGACGACGGTGGACCAAAAATGCTCTAAAATTTACATTTTTCCAAATAAAGTTCTCAAATTTGTACTGGAAAGTGCAAAGACATTGGTCTATTAGTAAATGTTGTGTTTCAAGGTTAATTTGTTAAGTTATTTTTCAGGCCTTTTTAAATATAAATCAGCCCAGAACGATAAAAAATTAAGCAGACACTTCTCACAACACTATCGATAACACTAGTAAATTATCAACCGACCAAATACAGACCAATACTCCCTGGTTTCCCATATTTAAGTCCAAAATGCACATAATAATGGGATTTTTAGACCAGTTTAGACTTTATTTTATAATTGATGATGGTAAATTTGCATGTCAATATTCATTTTCATCAGTTTATGCTAAAATATGTGTCTTTTTCTGAGATAACTCAATACAGTAGTTATCTTTTTTTTATTCATTTAAAAAAACTTAGCCATTTTGGAAAAAAGTGGCATTTCCTGCATATTTCCTCTTTGTGAAACATAAACATAAGCTTAGAAAAAAATGCTCTAAAACTGACATTTTTCCAAATAATGTTCTCAAATTTGAACTGAAAAGTGTGAAGACGTCTGTTAGTAAAAGTTTTGTTTCAGTTCATACCTACCAAATACAGACAAATACACCCTGGTTTTCATAATAAAATTAAGGCAAGGATGGAAAAAAAAATAAATCTACATTTCTTAGTGTTTCTAACACGACGTCTGTTTGTTCCGTTGGACCAGTCTTATTTTGAAGCCAATCCGTTAAGAAAGTACGCTGGTTTCACGCGAACTCGTTTCCATGGAGACGGGGTCTAAATCTACAGCTTTTTATCTGTTAAATAAACAATTAAAGTGAGTGTGTTAAATCAAACTACATGGATAAGATAAGAGCACAGTCTTATCTTTTGTTTGGAGAACAGCTGGACTTTTAATTTGTAGAGGTATTTTTCCGGCATCTTAAAGCTAAGTCAGTCCAGAAGTTTAAATGGTTAAACTATTCATGCTCTTTCACTAGTTTATGTAATTCTGGAGTCTTTTACTGAAATCACCTGAGCACAGTCCCCTCTGAATGCCCTTTTACTCTGAGTTACGGCGCCCACTGATGAAACTCACTGATGTGAGGATAGTAGTTACAGACGTTTCGCCGTCCAATTCTGCCAGGGCGACCTTGAATGCAGCAGTAATAATTGCTGGAGAGGAAGGAAAATAATTGTGTGCGCAGATGTCCTCCCGGCTTCTCTTTAAGGACTTAATGGTTAGAGTCAAAAGAAGCCAGGGGTCCTCTTACTTGACCTGCGCTTAAAAGAACTTGAAAATACTTTACCGAGTTCAGACCTAAGTTTGGCTGCCAGACCTAAATATTATCTGAGTGACTCCATTCTGCTCACATCAGCACAATGGAAGCTTTTATGAGAAAACGCTCAGATGTTTTATGCAGGATCCCTGTTTGTACATCTCATGACGTTTGCGGTGAAGTGAATCTTCTCCTTAAGTTTTCACCGTTCTGGGCTGATTTAGCTTAAAATGCACGAAAAATACCTTTATATAAGTTAAAATAGACAGTTGTTCTTTAAACAAAACAGATAAAAGAATGGGCTTTTTGTAAAAGGAACACCCTGCAGTTTGGATTAAAACACTCACTTTTGATTTTTTTTAAATTTATTTAACAGGTAAAAAGATGTTGACTTAGAAACGCAATGAAATTTTTATTTTTTTCCGTCCTTGCCTTAATTTTATTGTGAAAACCAGAGTGTATTTGTCTGCATTTGGTAGGTATGGACTGAAACACAACATTTACCAATAGATCAATGTCTTGGCACTTTACAGTTGAAATTTGAGAACTTTATTTGGAAAAATGTCAGTTTTCGAGCAGTTTTTCTATGGTTATGTTTTTGTGTTTTACACAGGAGAAATTTGGAGAATTATCCATTTTTCCAAAGGGGCTACATTTGGACAAATATTCCTCCAGTTTCTGTTGATCTGACATGTGTTTTGGAGCTAAATACTTTACTGGATTATGAGAAAATCAACACCACATTTATCCAGGGTACGATACACTTTGGGACGCAGCAGTGAAGCGTCAGGAAAATGTGTTGAGCAACAAGTGAAGTTTGGAACGTGCCTGGTGAATAATATAATAACTACCGGCTTATGTAAATTTCACATCCAAAATTAACACTGTTATTTGTAAAATAGTATTCTGGTCCAAATATAACATTATTTTATGTATTTTGGATTTAAATACTTTACTAGATTCTGTTCTCTGGAGTGTTATGAGGAAATGAGATAGATAGGTAGGTAGGTAGGTAGGTAGGTAGGTAGGTAGGTAGGTAGGTAGGTAGGTAGGTAGGTAGGTAGGTAGGTAGGTAGGTAGGTAGGTAGGTAGGTAGGTAGGTAGGTAGGTAGGTAGGTAGGTAGGTAGGTAGGTAGGTAGGTAGGTAGGTAGGTAGGTAGGTAGGTAGGTAGGTAGGTAGGTAGGTAGGTAGGTAGGTAGGTAGGTAGGTAGGTAGGTAGGTAGGTAGGTAGGTAGGTAGGTAGGTAGGTAGGTAGGTAGGTAGGTAGGTAGGTAGGTAGGTAGGTAGGTAGGTAGGTAGGTAGGTAGGTAGGTAGGTAGGTAGGTAGGTAGGTAGGTAGGTAGGTAGGTAGGTAGGTAGGTAGGTAGGTAGGTAGGTAGGTATTTTAACAGATTTGATGGAAATAGCAGGAACACGTTTCCAGGAATCTACAAATAACCTGGAGTTTGTAGTGGAGACACAGACTTTCTTTTTTCATTAGTCACTAGTGGTGTCAGCAAAGCCAGGATTTTGTATTTTATTTACCTCCTTAAAATAGACAGAGCCAGATATATGTTATTTTTTCTTCTTCTTTAACCACACTACTCCACTTTTTTTTTATAGAAAGTATCTGCTTCAGACATTAAATGTGTTAAATTGTATTAATGTATTTATTAGGGCTGTCAAATGATTCAAAACGGATTAATCTGACATTTGATTTGGATTCGTTTTGATTAATGATGATTATTATTTACATTTTCTTCACAAATTTGTTGATATTTGTGCATTTTTATCAATTATTTTGTTTATTTTCTTTCATAATTTGTTCATTTATTCATTTTCTTGTTTCTGTAAGTTTTACACACATGTTAACATGTATTATCCACTGAATTGTTTCCTCTTAATTTTAACCCATCACTAGCAACTGTCAAGTGCCAGATCAGGCACCTGGGGAGCGGATGGGGGGGGGGGTAAGTGCCTTGCTCAAGGGCACATCAGCCAACAACAATTCTCTGCCAGAGCCGGGACGCCCGCAGACACATATCATGCTATAACTCAATGAATACTGTAGATATCACCATGAAATTACATGAGCATATACATATAGATAATGTGCATCAGATGCAATGATCCATTTGAGTAAAGGTCAAAGGTCAAGGTCACAATTAACAAAAAGGTCAAAATCACATTATAAGTTCTAACTCAAGAACGGAGGGTCACAGAACTTTCAGATTGGTACCAAACGATGAAGATGAAGATTTCTACAATTGTCATGATTGGTGTTATTACCTACGACCAATAGTTTTTGAGATCTCTGGAGGTCAAAGGTGACATGTCGCAAAATTAACTTGTGTAACACTGATAATATGTCAAACAAAGACAGATCACGTTATAACTTAATCAATACTGGATATATTATCATAATATTACACAGACTGACATATATATATATATATATATATATATATATATATATATATATATATATATATATATATATATATATATATATATATATATATAAAATGAAATTATCAATATTGCAATTAGAGCATTATCGGCTCTAATTCAAGAACACATTGTCATAGCAACTTGATATTGGCACAAAATAGGGGCAAGATTAGGCATTCTCTGAATATTTGAATATATTTTGTTAATTTTCTTTCAGAACGTATTCATTTTCTTGTTTATTTTTTTTATTTCCTCCTTCCTCTTCTGCGCTTCCTTCACTAATTTGTTTATTTTTGTTGTTTCATTCATTTTTATTCCGGAAGCATTTTACTTTTAGACCATCGTATCCATCAGTCTTATCTAATATGTACAGTATTAGCATATCTGGCTCATTCTTATTTCTTCTCTCTCTCTCTCTCTCTCTCTCTCTCTCGCCCAGATCTCCACCCAGACCCAGCCCTGGAAGTCTGCACTACTCAGATGAGGATGTCAGCACTAAGTATAATGACCTTATCCCGGCAGAGAGCAGCAGTCTGACCGAAAAACCCTCTGAGATATCCGACTCGCAGGTAAGCAGTGACTTTGGCCGTCCGCCCGTACCCTCTCCATGTCTGGAATATTCAATCAACTTAAGTTAAAGTAAAGTCAAACTCCACTGTTTTTCCCTTTTTACATTCTAACCAAGTCCTCCCGGGTAAAGACGTAACCTTTCCAAATTTAAAAGTACGTTTTATTTATTTATTTTTTATTCACTTTTTTTTCTCATTTACATCTTTTTCTCCGTGTTTCTTTTGAAAAACTCGAACTGATGTCTCTAGATGTGGATTTTCAGATTAATTTTTCCCACGGGAAGGAAGAGGGAGCCACGTTCTCATGTTCTCGAGCGACTTTGCGGCTAATTAATTTCCCTCAAACAGGAAATATCCTATAAATTGGAGGCTGCTGTGTTCCAGCGCTTCCTGTGATAGTATGAACAGAACAGCGTCTGTGACTGCGGTCAGAGAAGAGGTTCATGCGGAACAAAATTTGTGTCAGATTTTAACCCCTGATGCGTCAGCGCGGTCACATTCTGAATGGATTGTTTAGTGTAAATATTCAGGAAAAAAAACGATTTCTTTAAAATCTGGGTTTTTACTGAGTTTTTCTCATGGAACTGAACTATGGAAATAAATGGATGTCAAAAAGCAACAAAATTTAAAACTATTGCAACCAAATTACAATATAAGTTCTTTCTTTTTATTTATTTTTGTTGTTAGTTGGTCTGCAAATTGTTTCATGCTATTTTTGTAAATTTTTATTTGGGTTTTTTTGTTCATTTTGTTGCTTATTTTGTTTATTTTTCTACATTTTAGTTTTTTATTTCAGGATTTTTCTTCAATTTTTGTTGTGTTTGTGTCTTATATTGTTCATGTTACATATTATTTTTGTTGGTTTATTCATTTTTGTTAATTTTTACTTGTCACTTTGGCTGTTTTTGTTAATTTTGTTGCTTTTTTTAATTTAATTTTATTTTTTTTACTGTGGACTGTTAATGTCTCAGGAGTTAAAGGGTTAAAAGAGATTGAATTTTTAACATTGATTTTTCTTTTGGTTTTTTTGCACTGTATTTAAGCATCTGATGTTTTTTTTTGTCTCGGAATTCATCTATGTCCATAAGTGTAGAATTAAAAAAAAAAATCAGCTGCAAGAAATTAAAATGTGCAAATTTGCTGTAATAAATCCAGCATCAAAAATTAGTTGAAATAAACTAAGCTAAAAAAATAAATTAGGTGAAATAATTAAATAAAATGAATCATTGAAAATAAATACAAGTTAAAAATAAAATAAATAAGTAAAATTAAAAAAATAAATTCAGTTACAAAAAAATTCAGATGCCAAAAAAAATAGCTGTAGTAACTTATCTGAAATAATTAAATAACATTAATAATTGAAAACAACAAATAACTTCTGGTGAGCAGAACTCATAGCCAATGGGATGCTACGTATGTGACATATTTACGTAAATTATGTAGTTGCGCATAGTAATGTATTTATATCATATATCATTTATTTATATATCATAGTATTTATGTCTGGGAGGTTTCAGTTTCCTTTCGTAAATAGAATTTTCTTTCGTAAATAGAGGTACCACTGTATGTATATATATATATATATATATATATATATATATATATGAAATAAACATAATTGGAGGAACTGCGATGTGACTATTTCACACACGTACATTGTGATGATAGATGTTGATGCTCAGTTTATTGATCAGTTTATTGATCAGCTGTTTTCCTGATCATTCCTATTGTCCGTCAGTCGTTCAGATCAATATAATTTGTTCCACATGTGTGTGAACGTAACCTGACTGTTGATCCACAGAGTCGACACGTGGAGGTTTAGCAGCAGAATGAAGGATGATGAATCCAAAAGAGCGTTAGCGGCAGATCAGGAACATCTGTTTTCCCACACTCGCACTCGGTCTCCACGGCCAATTTATCTGGTACCTGCTCCGTCCAAACATTGTTCAACCCAGTTAGAACAAACACTGCT
>CM035790.1:42877393-42897352 GCA_020466265.1 Siphamia tubifer
CTGTTAAAGTAAGTTAAGAGTTGGTGTGAAATTCCTGGTGGTGAAGGAGCGTTTTGAACATCTCCAGAGGATTGTAAGTGTAGGTAGGTCAGGTGAGAGTGAGCGAGCTAACAGGAGCGAGCAGCTAACAGGACTGAGCAGCTAACAGGAGTGAGCAGCTAACATGAATGAGCGAGCAGCTAACAGGACTGAGCAGCTAACAGGACTGAGCAGCTAACAGGACTGAGCAGCTAACAGGACTGAGCAGCTAACATGAGCGAGCAGCTAACAGGACTGAGCAGCTAACAGGAGCGAGCAGCTAACATGAGCGAGCAGCTAACATGAGCGAGCAGCTAACAGGAGTGAGCAGCTAACATGAATGAGCGAGCAGCTAACAGGACTGAGCAGCTAACAGGAGCGAGCAGCTAACAGGACTGAGCAGCTAACAGGAGCGAGCAGCTAACATGAGCGAGCAGCTAACATGAGCGAGCAGCTAACATGAGCGAGCAGCTAACAGGAGCGAGCAGCTAACAGGAGCGAGCAGCTAACAGGAGCGAGCAGCTAACAGGACTGAGCAGCTAACAGGACTGAGCAGCTAACAGGAGCGAGCAGCTAACAGGACTGAGCAGCTAACAGGAGCGAGCAGCTAACAGGAGCGAGCAGCTAACAGGACTGAGCAGCTAACAGGAGCGAGCAGCTATCAGAGTGCGCAGGAGCAAGCAAGCTAACAGACATGAACAGCTAACAGGAGCTCACCACAGATGAGGAGGAGGGGCTTTTAAAGACATGTTTGACACCAGGTCCAGTGCAGTGCATGTGTCGTAGGGTTGGTGAATCTTTCACTACGTTTTCACTAGTATCGGCTTTGGTGCGTTTCCATCACGAACAAAGACCTGGTCCCATGGTACCTGGTCATGGATTTTTGGTACCTACTCTGCTAAGTTTCCAAGTGGTACTATAACATGACGTGTAAACAGCGTTTTTGTGAGCCGCCATTTTTAATTGGCACCTATGAAGCACCTGTAGACCCATACATGTAATGAATAGGGATAGCGTGGCTAGGCTAATTATTATGTATTATTCTAATACTATTCAAAAATCTAGACAGGCCTCCTTCCTTTTATGGGACATCCACCCTTGCACACAGCAGTACGATCACACGACTAAAGAAGAAGTGTGTCCTGTCACAGACCAACGCTACCCACCCAAGCCTCGGTTTGGAATCCAAGATGGCGTCACATGTGAAATAAGCGAATCAGACCCGAGGTTCTGAGGGGGGAAAAGAAATATTTGTTTGAAAACACTGTATTATTGTTTAATATGAGAGCTTTATGGAACAAGCACCAGATTTGGACCACATGGGTTGGACCACTGGAAGACCCACTCTGATGGAACACTGGGGTCTGAACAAACTGAAGGTGGACTGGGACTGGGACTGGGGTTCTGCTGGTCACCGTGGCCTTTGGCGGCCTTTGGATTCTCACTCTGCCTAATCATTGTTGGAACTGCATTATGTGTTTACTATATGTATTTGTCCATATTGTTTTACCAGATATTTATATCAATCAGCTAAAAGCTCAACATTTTCAGAATATCACTAGTGACAATGTTATGAATCACATTAAAGCATTGTGGCACCTTTATAGTCTGGAACATGTTTTCTGTGCTGATACTAGAAAAAAAAAATCAACTGATGAATGCAGCTTTTTTTTTAATGTGCAGTTTTTACACTGGAAAAAAAATATATGAATGTTACCAAGTGTGTTTTTGTTATTTCTAGTCTAAATATGTCATTACATTTAAAGGGATAGTTCACTATTGTTCACATGAATTTGTATAGAATCAGCGTCTTTACTCTGGTGCACCCACAGTGACTTACCCCCAACAGGGTCCTGTGAGCCCAGTTCTGGTCTGGTTTTGGTCAAAGCGAAAGTAGTCCCGGCAGGTTTCCTGGGGTCACGAAATTAAAACGTGTGTCTTCTCAAAACACACTCCACGTAGCAGCCGCAAACACTGCTGAACAACTGATGAAAGTAGTTTTCTCAGACCACATCTATACGGAAATGAGCAGATGTACTTTCTTAATGAAGTGACCTATCATCAAAATGGGACGAGTCTCAAAACGTTGACTTGGGAAAACTGGTCCCAGAGCGGGAAGATCTGGATACGGTGTCATTTCCACATCCATCTTAATGAGTAAAGATTTAAGATCTGAATTAAGAAATTTTATCAATATCATTTTCATTTGTTCTATTAATAGATTTTTTTTTCAAAAATGTAATAAAGACCAAAAAAAAAAAAAAACCTTGACTGAAGAAAAAAAAGAAAATTTATCATTTTTGAATTTTCAACAAATTTTTCTGGAATCACACAAAATTAAACCAAAAAATGTAAAAAAATTTTTTTTTTAAATCAGGAATTAAGGATCAAAATCTTGAACTAAGCAAAAAATAATAATTTTGGGGGCGATGAAAACATATCATGAATTACGCATAAAATGTTAATTAAGCTTAAGTTTAATTCAAGATTGTATTTTTTTTGCCTAATTTCACAGCGAGTTTTAGTTTAATTAAAAAAAATTTCTTAATTTATAATTTTCACTTGTTCCACTGACATATTTTTTATTTTTCACCTACATATGTGGTCACAGTTGTACTAGGACAGACAGACCAAATATTCATACACTACTTACTGTGAGCGACACTTGCCCAAGGACACAACAGACTGACGAGGACAGAGCGGGATGTTTTTCTCTATTTAAGATATAAAATCCTTGGCTTAAACATTTTTATTTTTATTTTGGCTTAATTCAAGATTTTTTTTTCTCATTTCAGTCATTTTTTTTGCGCAATTTAATATTTTTTTGACTTCAACATTTTATTTATTCATTCATTTATTTTTATGAATATTTTTAGTTAGTTTAATTCAAGATATATTTCTCAATTCAATCTTTTTTTGCATAATGTAACATTTTTGTCTTAATTCAAGATTGATCGATTGATTTATTCTTTAATATTTTATAAATGTTTTTAATTAGTTTAATTCAATATTTTTTTGGTTAATTTCTAAGTACAGTATCAAAGTACTTCTACTTAGTTACTTGATTCTATTCTTTCATCCATAAATATAATAACATCTTTCACTAGTTAAACTGAAAATGTAACTTTACTTCCTGTCACTTCGTCTCATCAACAAGTCGGTTGCATCTTTTTTTTTTTTTGGCGAAGTCGTCTCATGGGAGCATCTGGTTTGAAAGCGTGTCCTGGTTCTGACTGAGTTCATCTGAGCGTGTGTGAAACAAAGTGCATTTGACTGGTGACTCCAAATCATCATCATCATCATCATCATATAGAGAGAAATTAGAAGTGTGTTAGCGATAGTGAAAAGTGTGTGAACTGTTTCTAATTTCAGCAGCAGAAATGAGTCAGTATCAACTAAAGGAAGAAAAACTCATTAAATATTTACACTGAAGAATAACTTTTTATTGACACGTACCAGGTTTAAATTTATACATCATTATTTTCGCCTCCAGAACATGTTCCCTGAGACCTATGACCTCTGACCTTTGTTATAATTTAATATACATAAAGGTACATTTATTCAGAGGTGTTAAAAGTACTCACATTCTGTATTTAAAGTAGAAGTACAGATACTTATGTGAAAAAATACTCTGGTAAAAGTAGAAGTACTGATTCAACTCAGTTATTTAATCCTTTAAACTTCCACTCAATTTTGCCTAAATTTCTTAATAAACTAAATTAAATTCTGTTCTTTTGTTCATTTTAATAAAATGCAGCTGACGTTTGATTATATTATAAATGAAAATATTCAGATGAAAACTGGGATAGTGGAGGTGGGTCCTGTTAAATGATGCAATAAGTAAAGCATTTGTGGATATTTATTCATATTTTGATGTGTTTTGGACTAGATTTGGACATTTTTTGGTTTGTTTTTTATATAAATGTAAAGAGTATAAAGTACAAATATTTATATAAATGTAAAGAGTATAAAGTACAGATATTTATATAAATGTAAAGAGTATAAAGTACAGATATTTATATAAATGTAAAGAGTATAAAGTACAAATATGTATATAAATGTAAAGAGTATAAAGTACAGATATTTATATAAATGTAAAGAGTATAAAGTACAAATATGTATATAAATGTAAAGAGTATAAAGTACAGATATTTATATAAATGTAAAGAGTATAAAGTACAAATATGTATATAAATGTAAATAGTATAAAATACAGATATTTATATAGAAATGTAGGGAGTAAAAATAAAAATTGGCCAGAAAAATAAATACTCCAGTATAGTACAGATACTTAAAAAATTCTACTTACATACAGTAGTACTTTTACTGAGTTAATTTCCACCTCTGCATTTATTGACTTGTTTTGGTCATGTGACTACAGTCAGAAGTCTGTTCATTCTGTAATTCAGGAAGTCACTGCACGGTTCTGCCATCTTTTTATTTACGATGTTAAAGGGATTATCTGGAGTAAAAATGACTTCAGCTCATTTTTTAGATGATTGGGAGTACATACATTTAGTTGACATTAAAATCACAACATTCAGATGAACATTGAAACATTTAGATTTTGCCTTTTTGAGCCAAACTGTGTTAACATGGAAGTGATTAGGACGTCCAGGGACAGAGGAGAAGTCAGAGTGTTTGTAAAAAAAAGGAATGTAAAAGTTCCCAGATCCTTTTAAACTTGTCTGACCTCTGGTTAAGGTCATGAGTGAGTTTCTCTAGAGGAATAAGAGCGGAAATCTGGAATATCCACATGTCAACTGTAGGAACCAGAGGAGGAGACCAGTGCATCAACCTGCAGTTTTTAACCAAAAACTGAAGAATTCTCATCAAAGATTTAGTGTCAGAGTCCAAGAAACTGGTAGGAGAATGGTTAAAGGGATTATCTGGAGTACAAATGAGTTTATTTAATTGTTTAGATGATTAAGAGTACGTACATATAGCTAACATCAACAACACATCATTCAGATGAACAATGAGAAATTTAGATTTTGCTGTTTTGAGCCAAACTGTATTTTTAGACGAACTCTTCTAAAGTTTTAAACAACATCACACTTCTGTGGTATTAAGTAGAGGGTCCCTAAAGACAAACCCAAGTGTCCTGAGGTCTTCATATACTCAGATAGTGTGTCCACAGTTACTGACCTACAGACATGGACCTACGGACCCCTCCTCTAACCCTGGAGGACTGGACTTTATCATTCATATATATATATATATTGTCATGTGTGTCTTTAATTCTTTTTTTTTTATTATTTATGTATTTACCTGTCTCCTGTTTTCTTTCTATTTACTCTGTCTGTCTGTCTGTCTGTCTGTCTGTCTGTCTGTCTGTCTGTCTGTCTGTCTGTCTGTCTGTCTGTCTGTCTGTCTGTCTGTCTGTCTGTCTGTCTGTCTGTCTGTCTGTCTGTCTGTCTGTCTGTCTGTCTGTCTGTCTGTCTGTCTGTCTGTCTGTCTGTCTGTCTGTCTGTCTGTCTGTCTGTCTGTCTGTCTGTCTGTCTGTCTGTCTGTCTGTCTGTCTGTCTGTCTGTCTGTCTGTCTGTCTGTCTGTCTGTCTGTCTGTCTGTCTGTCTGTCTGTCTGTCTGTCTGTCTGTCTGTCTGTCTGTCTGTCTGTCTGTCTGTCTGTCTGTCTGTCTGTCTGTCTGTCTGTCTGTCTGTCTGTCTGTCTGTCTGTCTGTCTGTCTGTCTGTCTGTCTGTCTGTCTGTCTGTCTGTCTGTCTGTCTGTCTGTCTGTCTGTCTGTCTGTCTGTCTGTCTGTCTGTCTGTCTGTCTGTCTGTCTGTCTGTCTGTCTGTCTGTCTGTCTGTCTGTCTGTCTGTCTGTCTGTCTGTCTGTCTGTCTGTCTGTCTGTCTGTCTGTCTGTCTGTCTGTCTGTCTGTCTGTCTGTCTGTCTGTCTGTCTGTCTGTCTGTCTGTCTGTCTGTCTGTCTGTCTGTCTGTCTGTCTGTCTGTCTGTCTGTCTGTCTGTCTGTCTGTCTGTCTGTCTGTCTGTCTGTCTGTCTGTCTGTCTGTCTGTCTGTCTGTCTGTCTGTCTGTCTGTCTGTCTGTCTGTCTGTCTGTCTGTCTGTCTGTCTGTCTGTCTGTCTGTCTGTCTGTCTGTCTGTCTGTCTGTCTGTCTGTCTGTCTGTCTGTCTGTCTGTCTGTCTGTCTGTCTGTCTGTCTGTGTGTGTGTGTGTGTGTGTGTGTGTGTGTGTGTGTGTGTGTGTGTGTGTGTGTGTGTGTGTGTGTGTGTGTAAAGTACAGATATTTGTGAACAAATGTAGGTAGTAAACATAAAAAGTTACCAGAAGAATAAACACTCCAGTAAACTACAGTTACTTAAATAAAATCAACTTAAGTACTATAACAAAGTACTTTTACTTCATTACTTCCCTTTTTCTAAAGTTAAACTCTTGTCATTTAAAGGGTTAAACTGATCTCATCTAGTTTGATAAAAAACACATTAGATATTTTTAGCCTGAAACAGATGGAGAGACAGGAAGACAACAGACAGACAGAGCTTCTCCCAAAGGTCCAACTATGACCGAGAATACAAACCCTGGACTGGGAGGACAGTGTCCAGATCCCCAAAGACCCGCCTTCCTCACAATCCATCAAACGCTTCCACAAAACCAGAAAAATGAAACAAATGTCCTTGTTTCTGCTCCCATGTATCCTTCTGTTACTGCACACACTGCAACCTACAACCGAACTACACTGTTTTATTCTGGGTTTGTGGGAAATAAATATTATATTACGACCATAAATAAAGATAATTTAGTTTGTGACCACAACACACACACACACACACACACATATATATATATAGCTGACGTCACAGCAGAATCTTTCCCTGCAAACTTTTCTAAACCGTATACCACCTTATACGTTTGATGCTCTTGCTGTCGCACTGAAAGGAGGTGAAGCTCGCCATAGTCACAGCCATTTTCAAAGAGTTTGATGGTGAAGCTTGGTGGTGACGTCATATTTGTGAGACGAACGTTGTAGTCCATTACTTACTCTCACATAAAACCGAACGTAACTTTGGATGCCTGTCCAAAGTGAGTGCTTTCTCAATGTGAAAATGTATCTTTAAAATTCACAGACATCATATGTGAAAACTGTAGCACATTTCAAACGGGACCAGAAAATTACTTTTATCCCTCCATTGACTCACGTTCATTTTTTTATGGCACTTAGGTCCAATGTCCCGGAAATCGACCGGAAATCGAATTACGTCACTTAGGCTCCCTATATAGATCAAAAGGCTCGGGACAGAATAATTTTTATACAAATTCTGTTTAAATAATTTGTTTATAGTAATCAAGAAATCCGCTTATAATGTTAATTTTTGGGCACTTTATGAATGTAAACATGTGCAAAAATAATTTTTAAATTACGTGTAGTTATTTTATTTTTTACTCCCATGATTCCTTTCTGCACGTCTGCTGCTGCCTAGCTAGCTAGTTAGCAAGCTAGCTAACATTACCAACTAAACTCGCGAATCATGGCTGGAAAAATGAAGTAATTTTCTTCAAAACAGAGGTAGCTTTAATTTGCTTGATGTCGTTTTCTTCTCTGTTGTTGTTCTATTAAACAGTTTGTTTCAAACGTTATTTTCAGACATGTTAAAAACAGTACACTGTCATTAAACTGACATGATACAGTCCTGTCATAAAATACACTAAATGCTAAAGCGTCCATTTAATTTAATTCTTCTAATTGAAAAACGATATAAATGGCATTTAGATGATATTCTGCATAAAAAATAATTGAAATACCTATAAATACAGTTTTAGTAATTAACCCACTATAGTGTTTAAATTGGACCAGCCTGGTCACTATAAGCAGTTTCCACTGTATGGGTTAAACAGACAAAGATCAACCTCTGTTGTGGAGTGAATTTCCATTGTTTCTCTCTTGCAGTTGTTTTGGGATTTTGCATGTTTTGTTATTTGCAGCATTTTTCTTTCGCACTTGTTTTGGGTGTTTGTATGTTTTTGCTTCTGCTTCGTTTCTTTTATTGCAGTATTTTTCTCTGGCAGCTTCACTTGTGTTATATTTGTTTTATGTTTTTATTTTTCTTTCTGCATGTTTTTTGTGTTTTCAGTGTTTTGTCCATGAGGTTAGTTTGCCCCTGTCAGCCACCGTAGGTAACAGTGACAACACGCATTAATCTGAAAACACATATTGTTTTGACAAGAAACACGTTTTACTTTGTTGACCCCAGAAAACCTGCCGGAACTACTTTGACCAAAACCAGACCAGAACTGGACTCACAGGACCCTGTCAGGGGTAAGTCACTGTGGGTATACCAGAGTAAAGATGGTGATGTCATACAGATTAATGTAAAATATAGTGAACTGTCCATTTAATGAGGAATTAACTGTTTCCAATATCAGAGGAATTATCTAATTCAAAATTAAACTTGAATAAACCAGTGACTTTATTAAGAATTAAGTTTAATTTTGGAATAGTAATTTTCAACTGGAATTAGGTGTTTACATGGTTCATCTTAAAGGAGAATTAACTTTTATTCTGAATTAAACAGGAATAAAATATGTCATGTAAACAGGAAGTGGATGGACTAACAGAAGAACTGGGACTTTTGCCGCTCACTAATCATCAACCGTTCACACATTCCTGAGACTTGAGCTCACGTACGACCTTGGGTTTTACCTCCACTGTTTCCTGTTCATTTCCATTAGAAAAGGGAACAAGTGCAAGTCACATGCAGAGGATGACCCGGAAAACCTGGAATATACAAGGTTACACAAAGACACTAATGCATTCTGGGATCTGAGAGGGTCTGTGAAAGGAAAGAAGTCAGACGTGTATTCAGCACGATGTTGTTTGGTCCATTTAAGACACAATCACCTAAAGAGGAACTTTTCAGTGACGTAAAGACGTTTACTTTTTCCATGAAGTTTTTTACTTAAATAAAAAAAAAAGTCATGAATTTGGACAAAATAAATTGATTCAAGCAATAAATAATACATAAACAAATTACATATATATATATATATATATATATACATATAATTGTAATTAAAAAAGAAAAAAAATATTAAGTAAATAAAATATTAAATCTTCAATTAAGGAAAAAAAAAACAATATTGATGTAACAAAAAAAAACTTCAATTAAGTGAAAACAGGTAAATAAATAAATAAAACAATCTTGCATTTTGAAAAAAATCTTAAATTAAGCAAAGAATAATGTTGAATTAAGAAAAATAAAATCTCGAATTCAGCAAAAAAATCTGGAATTAAGAAAAAACACAATCTTGATTGAAGCAAAAATTTTAAAAATCTTGAATTAAGCGTAAATAAATAAATGAAATTAAGAAATCTTGAATTTTAAGCAAACACATATATTGAATAAAGGAAAAAATCTTGAATTAAGCAAAAACAAATAAATAAATAAATAAATAAGCAAAAGCAAAAATACACATTGAATTAAGCTAAAATAAATAAATCAAATCTTGAATTAAGCAAAAAAAAATTTTAATTAAGCAGTAAATAAATGAATAAAATTAAGAGTTTTTTTTTATTTTAAGCAAACACATGGGTTGAATTAAGAAAAAAATCTTGAATCAAGCAAAAACAATAAATAAATAATCAAAAAATACACATTGAATTATGCAAAAATAAAGAAATAAATACAATGTTGAATTAAGCAATAAATGAATAAATAAAATTTGAATTAAGTTAAAAAAAAAAAAATCTGGGTCCAGTGTTCTGGTGGGAATATGTGGGGGTCTAGTGGGTGTTTGAGTGTGTCCCCTGCTGTTCTGTGTCTTTAAGGACCCACGCGCAGCTTCAGCTCTACTCTCTACCTCACGCGCAGAGGGCGTGTTCAGCTCCACTCTCTACCTCACGCGCAGAGGGCGTGTCCAGCTCTACTCTCTACCTCACGCGCAGAGGGCGTGTCCAGCTCTACTCTCTACCTCACGCGCAGAGGGCGTGTCCAGCTCTACTCTCTACCTCACGCGCAGAGGGCGTGTTCAGCTCCACTCTCTACCCCAGAGGCAGGTCTCGTTAGTCGGACTGTTTGGCTCCAGACCCGCTGTTTGGGAGGATGTACCGCAGCTCCACTGTCATCTGAGCCTGTAAACCACCCAGACCTAAGGCTGCGTGGGTGCGTGGGAAGCTTTTGGTGCGTGCCCGGGTCCTGATGCTCAGCTTTTGGAACCGATCGGAACGTTTTGCATCCATTCCGTTTGATGAATGCAGCCTCATTGTCAACCTGCTGGGGGCCTAAAAGTGGAGCAGCCCCGGCTTTTATGAATGGGATGCTCGGTAAGTGGCTACGCTTGTATATTTTTTTTACCCCCTTGTGCTTTTGTTTAAACTCCACTGCAGATGAAATATGACGGGATTAGATTAAATCTCGAAGCTGAAGTGATTTGTGCACGAGCGCACCGTGCGTAAGGCAGCTGACGCTTTTGTGGTCAGCCACTTATTGTTCTCCTGCCTTTGACCCACCCAGACTCACACATAGGTTTTATTATCCTCCATTTGTACAAACGCACCCAAATAAAAGTGGATTCAAGGAGGAAAATTCAAAATATACGCATTTAATTGTTATTTCTGAGCCACGTGCGGTTGATTCTGACGCGTAAATCGAGCTCATTTGGTGCCAGTTTGTATTATTACGCAGCTGTGGTTTATTTCTCGTGTTTTTTTGTGTTGAAATGTACAATTTTGTTTTGCATCATCATCACTGAGGGGTTGTTCTCACATGCTGTTGGAAGAGAAACTTGAAATTGAGCCAAATTGAAACCCAATCATGAGTCATTGTCCTGTTTAAGATGCTTTAGAAATGCTGTGAAAGTCAGTGAAGGTTTGTTTTTTAAGTGTCAGAGGAGATTCGTGTGACAGTTTGAACATTTGGATAAAGCAAGTCAACACAAAACTGGGATTTAGACAACGTTTATTGGAATTACTTGGTCAAAGTAGCTCAGTTTCATGCATATATTTAAAAAAAAAACTTAAAAAGGAAGGAAATTAAGTGTGAAACGATAAAAAGCAATAAATAATATCAGTAAAATATACTAATGAAGCAGAAAAAGTTGAATTTGAGCCTAAATGACACTTAAGCCTGAGTCATTGTCCTGTTTAAGATCCTTAAAAAATGCTGTAAAAGTCAGTGAATGTATGTTTTGAAGTGTCAGAGGAGGTTCATGTGGCAGTTTTAACTTTTAAATGGAAAAAAAAGCACAAAACGCACTTTAAGACTGGGATTTACACAAACTTTATTGGAAATACTTGGTCACAGTAGCTCAGTTGTGTACATATCTAGTACATATCTAGAAAAGAAAACATTAAATAGGCCAAAAAATGGGTGCAGAGATGAAAATGAATAAATAATATCCGTAAAATCGACTAATAAAGCAGAAAAAAACCTTGAAATTCAGGCAAAATTAGACATAATCATGAGTCACTGTCCTGTTTAAGATGGTTTAAAAATGCTGTAAAAGTCAGTGAAGGTTTGTTTTTAACTGTCAGAGAAGATTCATGTGATTGTTTTAACTTTATAATGACATAAATCAACACAAAATACAGTTTGACTTGGATTTAGACAAACTTTATTGGAATTACTTGGTCAAAGTAGCTTAGTTTCATGCATATATATAAAAAACACTTAAAAAAGAAAGAAATTAAGTGTGGAACGATAAAAAGCAGGACATTATATAAGTACATTTGACTAATGAAGTAGAAAAAAGTTGAAATTGAGCCAAAATGACACTTAAGCCATGAGTCATTGTCCTGTTTAAGAAGCTTTAGAAAGGTTGTAAAAGTCAGTAAAGGTTTGTTTTGAAGTGTCAGAGGAGATTCATATGATAATTTTAACTTTAACATTGAGGAAAAAATGCACAAAACACAGTTTTAGACTGGGATTTAGACAAACCTTACTGGAATTACTTGGTCAAACTAGTTCAGTTGCATGCATATGTTGAAAAAAGGAAGGAAAGTAAATGTCAAGAGATAAAAAAACAGTAAATAATATCAGTAAATTTGAGTAATGAAGCAGAAAAACCTTGAAATCCAGCCAAAATGACACTGAAACGCGTATCTAGAAAAAATAGGCCAAAAATGGGGAAAATAAGTAGGAAGAGATGAAAAGCAATACATAACATCAGTAAAATGGACTAATAAAGTAGAAAACACTTGAAATTGAGCCAAAGTGACACTTAAGCCTGAGTCATTGTCCTGTTTAAGATGCAGTAAAGGTTTGTTTTTAAAGTGTCAGAGGAGATTCAAGTGATAATTTAACTTTAAAATGGGGGAAAAATGGCACAAAACACACTTTTAGACAAACTTTATTGAAATGACTCGGTAAAAGTAGTTCAGTTTCATCCATATATTGAAAAACAAACACTAAAAAGGAAGGAAAGTACGTGTGAAGAGATAAAAATCAGTAAATGATATGAGTAAAATGGACTGTTGAAGAAAATAAAACCTTGAAAATGAGCCAAAATGAAACTTCAGCTGTTTAAGATGGTTTAGAAATGCTGTAAAAGTCAGTGATGGTGTGTTTTAAGTGTCAGAGGAGATTTATGTGACTGGTTTAACTTTTAAATGAAAGAAATGAACACAAAACACACTTTTTGACTGAGATTCAGACAAACTTTATTACTTGGTCAAAGTAGCTCAGTTTCATGTATATATTGAAATAAAAAACCTAAAAAAGGAAGGAAAGTAAGTGTGAAGAGATAAAAAGTGAAAAATGGTTAAATAAAATAGATCAGTTTCATTCATATATTGAAAAAAAACACTAAAAAGGAAGGAAATTACGTGTGAAGACATTAAAACGTAAGGTAAAATAGACTGTTTAAGTAGAAAAAACTGTAAATTGAGCCAAAATGACATTTGAGTGTGAGTCATTGTCCTGTTTGATGATTCAGACAAATTTTATTGAAATAACTCGATTACAATGACAAATTCCCATACATATGAAAAACTCACCAGTAAAAAACAAGGAAAATAACCTAGAAGAGTTCAAAAAGAGTAAATATTCAGAGTAAAATAGACCAATAAAGCAGAAAAAATGTAAATTATTTACATTTGGACAAACTTTATTGAAATAACTTTATCAAAAATACTTATTTTTATATATATTTTGAAAAACTCACCAGTAAAATAGCCCAAAAACAAACAAGCAAGAAGAGTTCACAAACCATAAATATTCACAGTAAAATAGACGAATGAAGCAGAAAAAAATGTAATTACTCATAGTTCAACAAATTTTATTGAAGTAACTCAATCAAAATGACTTATTTTCATGCATATTTTGAGAAACTCACCAGTAAAAAAAAAACACAAAACAAGGAAAGTACGCAAGAAGAGTTAAAAAGCAGTAAATATTCAAATTAAAATTGACCAATAAAGCAGAAAAAAACTTAAAATTACTTATATTTAGACAATCTATGGAAATAACTAGGTCTAAACTACTTACTTACCAGTAAACCCCCCCCCCCCCCAAAAAAAAAACAGCAAATATTCTCAGTAAAAAAGACTGATGAAACAGAAAAAAATTTAATTACTTAATATTTGATCAAACTTTATTGAAATAACTTGATCAAAAATATTCATTTTCACACGTATGTTAAAAAACCGACCAGTAAAAACCAAAGAAAGTAAGTTTGAAGAGTTAAAAATAATTAAATATTCTCAGTGACCTGGTCTCATAAATCATAAAAGTCCCAGATTAGCAGATGTCTATGCCCCCCCCTCCCATCCTGTTTGTCCAGCCCATTACCCATGTTCCCCTGCTGTGTTTACTTGGCGGTGCTGCTGGGTTGGTTGTCACAGGACACGGGACCAGTTCATTGACTGGGCTGAGGCGGTGCTGACCTCAGGTCTGCCGGCCTTCACTCCATCAATGCCAAACACATGACAACTGAGCACAAGATAAAGTTATCACACACACGCAGACAGATGTGTGTGTGTGTGTGTGTGTGTGTGTGTGTGTGTGTGTGTGTGTGCACGCTCTTGTATTACTATACTTATGGGGACGTTGGTGTTTATATTAAATTAGTCATACTATGGAGGATTTCTGACACCATGAGTTTTTATTCCTGTTTAATTCAGAATGAAGTTGAATTCCTCTTTAAGATGAACCATGGAAACAACCGTGGAAAATGACTATTATCAATCTGTCTGTCTGTCTGTCTGTCTGTCTGTGTTTAGTGTCTTTGTAGAACTGATCCACAATAAAAGCCATGGACACATTTTTCTGTTTTTACATCAACCTGTCTAAGCGACCAGAGGCAGAAATTAGCAGGAAGTCTGTCTGTCGAGTTTATTTTTTAATGTTTTGTATTTATTATATTAAAGACAGATGTGTTTATGCTCACAACCCTCAGGTAATGATTACAACCTTGGTCCTCATGAGACATGTTAACCTGTGTGTGTGTCTTTTAGAGGTTTGAAGTTAAATTAAAGTGTGACTTTTGACCTCATTCTGCAGAAGGTTTAGTTGAATGTCACACTGTTCTGTTTGGGAATGTGATTGATTTCACTGACCCAAAGAGCAGCAAGAAAATCACACAAACCAGATTTATGTGTCACTGGATTATCCTGTTGACTTTAACACAAAGTACCGTTAATGCTTTTTAGAAGAGGAAACACATTTCCAACCAGTTCTAACATGTTCACTCTGCAAAAAGCTCACAGTGTTTTTCTTATTTCTAGTCAAAATAGGTCATTACACTTAAAATAAGATGGAATTACCTGAAGATGAACTTTTCAGTCAAATATAAAAATGTATTTATAGACAATACATCTGGAAAATCTGATTATTATTTTTCACTTATTCTATTGAGAGATATTTTTTCCCTTAATTCAAGATTTTTTTTGTTTAATTTATATTTTGCTTAATTAATAGTAATAGTAATAGATAGATAGATAGATAGATAGATAAATAAATCAAGGAGAAAAAAACTTGGCCAATGGAACAAGTTAACATTATTTTGGTAATATTTCATGACTTAATATAGAATAATAGTGTTTATTATTTCCGGTAATCTTACTAAGATCATGTTCACTTATTCCATTGGCAATCCTTTTTTTTTTTTTTTTTTTTTGGCTTAATTCTACCTATCGAATTGGCAGTTGTTCTATCTAATATTACTTTATTCAATCACTTTAGCTCTTTAGTCCAATCTGACGTTATTTGTAAAACACTTTGAACCAACTGTAATGGACCAAAGTGCTGTACAGAAGAATGAATAAAACTAAAATAATAGAATATATTCCTAGACATAGAGCAGTTGTACAGAAGAATAAAAGCATACATCAGTAGGTACTAATGCAGAGCCTGTAGAAAATGTGAGATTGTTTTACTAATGTGTTGTGGAAGTGGGTGAAATGAGCAGAAAGAAAGACTATAATAATTATTTGGGGCTGTTTTGGAAGTTGTACTGGAATCTGTGAGTATGCTAATGCTAATGGTGTCAGTTGTTACTGCTGGTGGAATTGGTAAAACCCAGTTTCAGGTGGAACAGACAGTCTACCACTGTAGTGGTTTGTGTCATGCTAACGCACCAATCAACACTCACCAAGATGTATTATTACGGCTGTGAAGTGAGCCGGCAGTTGCTCACCTCACACTCAAATGTCACTGTCTACTTTCAGACTTGAATGCATGAAAAGCAGGAAACTGGGCAATGTGGCTCCGCCTACTAAACTACAGCTAGCGACAAAAAAAAAAAAAAAAAAAAGAAAAGGGTCTAAAAGTGAAGTGATAAAGGTGAACGGTGGATGATCCAGATAGTAATGTAGCCTACAGTCATTGTAGCAATGTTAAGATGAAGGTAAATCGGACGTTCCACCTGTTAATTCAATAAATTTCGGACCTTGTTTAACTGGTGTGAATGTGTTGTAATAATAGCCTCACTTGCAACCGGACTTGTTGTGGTTGCAACAATGACAAGTCTGCGACTTCCTGGGGGGACTGAAGTTGTTAGCGGCGTGTAGCACAGTCGTGATGTTTAGTTGTCATTAATAAAGAGCACTATGAGTATGTAGAGTATGTAGTATGTAGATGGCGCAGCTGTAGCTAAATCAGGGGGCGGGACTTAGACAGTGTGCGCGGCAATGCTCGGAGTAACAGAGTTGGAAAAAGCAATAATATTAGTTCAATATCTTTGTTGTTGTTTATCGTAATGGTGTGACACTTGGCACTGCAATCCACCATATGTTGGATCATTTGGTGGAGTTGTGCAGGTGTTGGATGTTCCACAGACAAACAGGACGCACTACACACAGACTTGTTGCATTATAGACAGATATTGTACATTGACAGATATTGTACAGACAAGAACAGTGCTTTTATTCACTTCCTGTTTTCTTTTCTGTTTTAGTCACATGACACACACAGTTGGTGCATAAACATTGTTTTTGGTGACTTCAGACAGTCTAATAATGTTTCCATGACTCTATAGTGGTGGTTTTGTTCAGTTCAAATGTGACCCTGAGCTGTGAACAGGTGGTTTTGTGTATGAACTGTTTCCAAAGTGCAGTGACACCAGAGGTTGAATAACATAAACACATACTTTGTCAATGACCCTGGTAACATTTACTGACTAAAGTCTGGATGGTGAATTATGTTACTGTTCTCTCTTAGAAAATCCATTCTGTGTCGCATAAATAAGGACTAAGGCTGAATCCTAAGTCACCCCTGACCCCTACCCTTCTTTTTTGAGTGCTCAAATAAAGGGGTAGTGGGCTAACACCAGTTGAAAATGACTGTTCAGACATCAACTTAATTCTGAATAAAGTTACTGGTTTTTCCAATTCAATAATTCCTCTGACATGGAAATGGTTAATTCCTCTTTAACATTATTCCTGTCGTTCTGCACATGAACAAACTCTTCTGGTGTCATTCATATACTTTATTATTTATGTATAGTATCCTACAAAAGTACTATACCGTGATACATACCGTACACTGCATATGGGTCAAATTATACTGCGGTACATTTCTGGCCATACCATAATGCTAATGCTACTTCAGATTCGCTTCAATGGGGGACGGGCTTAACCCCACGTGGGTGATACCAATGTTCTGAGTCGTTCCTTTCTCTGTGTTGTTTTCCCTGAGTGACAAAACCAGCCAGTGGAGGCGACACACCACTTTCAAACGCACCATGTGTTGATAAATCGGGGTGACCCATCATATTCCAAAAGGACCGTTTCAGCGGAATGACACCTTTAACTTGTTGGCCTCCCTTACACTGTCATATTTTATTTGTATTTATACTTGCTTATGTATGCGTCATCTTTTAAAGTGTGAAATAAACTTGACGAGTTTGACTGGTTGTAGAAGATGACTCCGTTTCCATGGCAACTACCGAGCCTCTGCACATCCAAACGGGTCATATCTGCCGACCATGAACAGATGAACAGCTACATTTTACACCAGTTATTTACGTGCATTGATAGGATTATTGGCTCAGTCGATGGTTTTAGTGGATGTTTGCTTGTTTATGCGTTAAATTAAAAGCGTCTAATTGCCGGCAGCAGACGAGCGTTCGGAGCCTGAAGGTGAAAGTTACGAGTCCTCTGCGGTGTCGGACACTCTGCCAAAGCACTCTGTTATTGGGTAAAAAAAAAACACAGCGCAGACAGCGTTTTACTGGCTCGCAGCCCGGGAAACACAACCTGTGTTCAATCCGTTTGAGAAAAATGAACAAGTTGTTGGTTTAAATTTTCATTGGAGAGATAATCAGCGCCTGAAAATCCCTTAAGTGCAGCTTAGTGTGTTATTTGTGGCCAGTGAGTGCATCGTCCTGCATCCCTGTTTGAACATGTTTTGCAGCGTTTGTGCTCATTTTCTGGCGATGTGTGTGTCCCGTCCAGCCCCTTCGCATTCCAGGAAATACCAATATAAACTGTTATTTTTTTTTTTCAGGAATGTTTCCCAGTATGGTGATGGTGAACTGTAGGATTATTACAGAGGTGGGAAAAGTACTCGCATTCTGTACTTAAGTAGAAGTACAGTTACTTATGTGGGGAAAGAAATACTATAAATATTCAACTCCTTTACTGAAGTAAAAGTAAAAAAAAAAAAAAGTACAACTTCTCTTTTGTAATAAAGTAAAGTTAAACTGAATGTGATTTATTTTTTTTTTTTTTTTGCCATGGATGAAATAATACTTCTTTAGCCAGGAAAAACTATAAAAAAATTCAGAAGTAAAACTTTTAAAAGTGAGTTACTGTGTAGGTAATGTGTTTTGATCAAGTTACAGTACTCAGTTTTGAGGGTATGGGCAGGAAACTTAGGGAAAATTGGGGAAAAAAATGTCATAATTGAGATGAAAAGTAATAAATATGAGATGAAAAATTAAAAAATGCATAATTGTGAGGTGAAAAGTCAAACTTACGAATCATTATTATAATATAAAGAGTCAGTTTCTCTCTTCCACTGATTTTGAACACTTTATATGTTTTATTTATTTTGTTTTTACCTGTTTGAAGAAGCAAGTTAACTGGAAAATTTCCCTCTGACTGAACTTACACACACACATATATATATATATAAAGAGTATAAAGTGCAGATATTTATATAAAGAGTATAAAGTGCAGATATTTATATAAATGTAAAGAGTATAAAGTACAGATATTTATGAGAAAATGTAGGGAATAAAAGTAAAAAGTTGGCAGAAAAGTAAATACTCAAGTAAAGTACAGATACCTAAGAAACTCTTCTTCAGTACAATAATGAAGTACTTCTACTTCGTTACTTCTCACCCACTCGTCTTTTGAAGGATGTGGTGTTTTTTTAAGTGATATGTTGTTGTCATCACTTGTAGTTATTACCACATGTCTGTAAATGATAGAGTTGAACCTCAGCCACAGGAAATGGGTATTTTCCCTCCTAGTAGAACATTTATACATATATTTGCCTGTTTTTTTGTTTGTTTTTTCAGTTTTGCAGCCTTGTTGTCCCACCATGACGTCCTAAGGCCTTCTCATGTGTCAGTGTGTGAAAGCTGTGTTTGTTTCTGCTCCTTTTGTTTGATGGCTTTGTTTTCGGCTCTTATCCAACATGCATTGTGACTTTGTGTGCTGCAGTTTGTACAAGGAAGTGCTTATTCTGTGTTGTCATCCTGGTTCCTCGTCAGTTGTTGAAATTGTTGTTTATTTCCTCGAAAAATCAACAAAGACGCCGATGAGAAAGTCTCAGTACATTTTCATGCACGTCTAAGCCCAGCTATCTGAGCTAACTGAGCGAAGGATTTAACTAGCCTAGCCACGCTAGCCCCATTCAATTCATGTATGGGTTTAGTCGTGCATCATAAGCAGGGGAGGTGGGGCTAAAAGGTCGTCTTTCAAATCCTCTGTATGCTAGCCTAGATTTCCATAAAACTGTCCAACGAATCACGGTGTAGTATAGCACGGGTGTTGCACCAATGGGGGATGGGGGTGTTATGACACCCTCACTTCTACAACCAGATGATTTCATACCCCCACTTTTTCCTGAGTTTATATATTGTATCGTTCACTGGATCCAGGAAACGGAGAGTTGGTCTCACCTACTTTTATTGCAGGATAAATGGTTACTGTCGGTTCCAATCACCCCAAACAAACAGCAATAACATTGCGGGGTTGTTAAAATATCTGAGGTTTAAACCATTTACCCACCCTTGCAGTACACCAGGATAAGAAAATGAAGCGCACCTCAGTTCCCAGGCCAAATGTAAACAGCTCTTCTTTGTGGTGTTAGTAAACAGTCATCAGTCAGTTAGTAATGAGAAATGTTACCGTTGTTAAACTAAGTTAAATAAACTGTGTTGCTTTGTGACATATACTCTAAGCTAATTTGCTAACGGTAGGAGGAGCACTTTTGGATGTTTGGAGTAGGGGGGGTAGGGAGGGGCAGGTTTTCAGTCTTATTGTATTTCTGTCAAAACATTTGTTCTTCTTGGAATAAATGTTGAATTGAAGAATTTCA
>CM035790.1:42897452-42927452 GCA_020466265.1 Siphamia tubifer
TGGACAAATAATGCACTCAAATAAAGGTTAAAAATACAGCAGATGGACATGATTGTGAAGGAAGGACATGCATAAAGAATGAAGTCCAACAACTTAAAATAACACGTCACCTCTGGCACTGGGTGTTTTTGTATTTTTTTTTCGCTGTGTTAAATATAGGCTGTCATGCATGCAGATTTAGTGAGCTTAGAAGTCATCAGTTGTGTGAATCATTGACGGAGGATGTGTGCTTGTACAGTGGCGTCACATCAGACTGTGTTAATGACTTCAGTGTCTGCAGGGGCCCGTCTACTTCCAACCAAACTCTGCAGGCCCCAAAACAGAACAAACTCTCTCTATTCTTTTTTTTTTTATTTTACTTTTTTTTTTCTCCCGGGCAAAATATGAGCAGTGGGTACATTATATTTTCTTTCAGTTTCTGAATAGATTGCTTTTATTTTGAAGCGGGGGAGGCCTTCAGCGGAGGATTAATGATCCATTGAGTCGCTCGGGTGTTTGGCCAGAACTAACTTAACTTGACTATTTGCACAATGTTAATTTATAATGGGTAATTATTGTGTTTATACGTGTTTATATAGAGGTGATTTATTTGATTTGATTACTGTCAATATACAGTATTTCGAGGCATGCGTGTCTGTCTGTACGTATGTGTGCATGAGTGCTTGTCTTTGTGTAGTTGTATGAGCAAGTTTTACTATTGAACTATGTTTTTGGGAGGACAGTTTTGGCCTTAGGCCAGTGGCTTAGTTCCAATCCATGTATCGTTCATTCGTTTGTTCGTTTTCAAAATAAAACCAAAAATAGGACAATGAAAAAACAACAAGTCATTTCTTCATTATCTGTTTCCAAAACCAAAATGAAAAAAATGGATATTGATGTGTTATTTTTTTCTTTGTTTTTTTAAATAATATTAATATCAGATACAAACAGATATCAGATATAAATGTTAAAGTAATGTTTCATATAAAATATAACATTCTTGGAGCCTGTGCTCCAAATAAGGAGGGGGGGGGGGGGTAAATGAGGTCAATTAGAATAAGTTAGAATTAGAATAAGAAAAAAACAATAGAAGCCGACACCCAACAGCCCTTCAGGACAGTGGACATCTTGAAGGAGGAGGGGTTGATGGGAAGATATTATAAGCTGTGTGTCAACCCCCCCCCCCCCCCTTTAGTGTCATGTGCTCATTTGGGTCATGGACAGTCAACAACCTGGACTTTTAGGACTCCTGACTATGTAACTTTAATCTTGTTGAAATATTTTGTAATACTGTAACTGATGTGATATAAAAAATAATGAAAAGTAGGGGGGGTGTGACGAGACACTCATCTCACGAGACGAGACACGAGCAAATGGCACCCAGCTAATACCAGTATTTTCTGACGTCTGGCATCCAGACTTCCGGCTGCTTGCTGGATAATAAATCTCGGGAGACAGATTTACAGATTTATTTTTGTCAAATTACATGATCTTGTCACATGAGATCTCATCACACCCCAAATGAAAAGACAATGAGAAGACTCAAGAGGTTTATCTTAACCAACCGCTGTTTGGCCTAAATGTAATAGAGTTAAATATGCTTACTTAATTATAATTATTAAGTATTAGTTAAATAATTTTTTACCAATTCACTGTTTTATCCAATTTTGACCTGAAACAAATTGAGTAAACTGGAAATTAATCTAAACAAACGAAAGAATGTGAAGATCATTATGGTATGAGAGGACACCAGTTTTCTCCGTCGTCATATCTTCATGTCTTAGAGTGACCCTCTTAGTTTCCCCAAATACCACGTAGGTTTCCATCTTTATCACTGCGGGTCAAAGGTCATTTCCAGTTTATTGAATTTAGTTCAGGTCAAAATTGGATAAAACAGAAAATTACCATTATTGGTTTTTTTTTTCTTTCTTTTTTTCATTGTTTTTTTAAACATAAAAAGTAAAAAACCGCATCGCTATCCATTTTTTCATTTTGGTTTTGGAAAGAAATAAGAATAAGAAGAAACGAGTTGTTGTTTCGCCGTCTTATTTTTGGTTTCATTTTGAAAAACGACTGAAAGAATGATACACGGATTGAAAAGCATTCATTATGGAAACGTATTAGCTGAATCTACGCTAACATTAGCTTCCAAATGGAGTTAGCTTTGTCAACACACAACCATCTATACAAAAAACCTTCGCAGATGTTACATATTCCTTCCAACAAATGCATTATATCCTCGCAAAAACAGAGTGACACCACTGTGTGAGTGTCTTACGGGTGGGTGTGAATGTGTTTGGGTTTCAGTATTTCAGATTTAGCGATGTGTTACAGTTGTATGAATCACTCTGAGCTACAACCAGGTCTTAAAGGACTTAAAACGCTCAGTGTGTGAGATTTAAAGGAATTTAGGAAGATAGATGTGCAGAAATGGAAAAGGATTTTCACAATTATGATCCTATTAATGTGCAATCACCTGAAAATAATTAGTAAATAACGAAATAATTTTTAAAAAAATCCAAAAATAAAGCTTTTACAAGTGACGATGATGTGTTTTATTAGGTCTTGGTACTCAGTTTTGTGGGTATGGACATTTAAGGAGATTTAAATTTTTTTAAAAAGAGCATAATTATGAGATTATGAGAAAAAAATATCTAAAATATGAGATAAAATGTCAAAATTATGAGATTAAAGTCAAAACTTTGAGAAAAAAAGTCATAATTATGAGATAAGAAATGTATAATTATTAGGTAAATAGTTAAAATTATGATATAGTAAGTCACAATTTCTGATTTATTTTTCATATTTTCACATTTGTGTGATTTGAAAAAGAGTCTATTCTGAGAATGTAATGAGTATAAAGTCCAGATATTTATACAAAAATGTAGGGAGTAAAAGGAAAAAGTTGCCAGAAAATTACATACTCAAGTAATTTACAGATACCTAAAAAAATATACTTAAGTACAGTAAAGGAAGTACTTCCACTTAGGTACTTCCACCTCTGCTTTTTAAGGATTTATTTTGGATACTTTTGAAACTTTGTAGTTTTTTCCTGGTTAAAAAAACATTGTAGTTTTACTTTTGTGCTTTATTCCAATTGAGAAATTGTACTTTTTTACTTTTACTTAAGTAGAGGAGTTGAATCAGTACTTGTACTTTTACCAGAGTATTTTCTCCCACAAAGTAGCTGTACTTCTACTTAAGTACAGAATGTGAGTACTTTTACCACCTCTGTGTTTTTGCTTCAAATTTGACACTATTTCAATGTGATCAATACTCCCATCCTCCACAAAACACTTTTTTATCTCTTAAAATTTGAAAAATTAATCAAATTTTTTTATTTTCGTTACACATTAGCGTCCAAATAAAAACATTAAATGAAAAAATAGATATTATATCCAGGTGATTGCACATTAATAATATAAAACCTGCAACATCTGTTCCTTAACACTGAGGACTTGTTTTTCTAGGATGGAGTTTGTATTAATATCCAGACGTTGTACTAAATGTACAAAATGGAGGCACAAGTGTATTTGTAGGAGCGTTTGGTTTCAGTATTTCACATTTCTAAGTGTGTTACAGTGTTATGAATCACTCTGAGATGTGGTTTGGAACATTTGAAGAGTGAAGGGTTGATATAAACCAGCTCAAATGGCTTAACGCAGAGCTCAGAGGTCAAAGGTCAATCTGACACAGCCCGTTGAATCATTCCTGAAAGTTATGCCCATATAAGGCACGAGGAACCGACAGATTTAGGTATAGTTGTGCTCATAAGTTTACATACACTGGCGGAGTTTGTGATTTTTTTTTTCATAATTTTTTCAGAGACTATAAATAACACTGGTTTATAATGTTATTATTTTCATTTCTTAGAAAGAAACTGGTCCTCAAAACTAGACAGAGGGGCTAAAAGAGAAAGAGAAAGTATTCATATTCAATATTTTTATATTATTTTATATTATGTTGAATACGAAATTTGGTCAAATGGACAAAAAAAATTAACAAATGTTTTTGTTTTTGGGTTTTTTTTGGAAAATATTTTTATTCTTTTAAAACACCTGCTCTACTTTTTTTTTTGTTTTTTTGTTTTTAGAAAGTATCTGCTTCAAATTGTGCATAAAAAGTGCACCTTTATTAAGTGTGTTGAGATATTTTAACTAGAAATGACAAAAATACATTTTAAAAAATTCAGATTTTTTCAGTGTAACCAACGGCAGGTGGATTTGACCTTATATTTGGGGTCATTTATACATTCCAGACCGTCCCTTGTGCATTCAGTCAGGGTATGTGAAGTTATGAGCACAAGTGTATCGCTATGGAAACGGTTTCTCTTTGTTGTTATGGCTCAGAGCACAATGCAAACATGTTCATCATCCAGGTAATAGATGTTGGTACTGGATAAAAACACATGTAGGTTGAGGTTATTTTTCATAATAAAGTGTCGTAGAGAACACACACTGATGATGATGATGATGATGATGATGATGATGATGATGATGATGATGATGATGATGATGATGATGATGATGACGATGATGATGACGATGATGATGATGATGATGATGATGATGATGATGATGATGATGATGATGATGATGATCATGATGATGATCATGATGATGATGATGATGATGATGATGCTCAAAGCTGAATTGTGAAAAGTGTTTTTTTTTTTTTTTTTTGTAGAAGCAGGAAAATGTTCTGGTCCATGTTGTGTAACACAGAATTTGGTAGATTCAGAGGTGTCAAAAGTACTCCCATTCTATACTTAAGTAGAAATATACAACCACTGGTGTGAAAAATACTCTAGTAAAAGTACAAGTACTGATTCAACTCTTTTATACAAATAAAGGTAAAAAAAAAAAAAAAAAAAAGTGGCACAAATGGAAAAAAGTCACGACTGAAGAAAACAGTTATTAATATGAGATAAAAAGTCATAAATATCAGATATAACTATAATTCTAAGAGTCAAATGTGTGAGATAAAATGCGACAAATGGGAAACAAAGTCACAATTGAGAGAAAAATCATCAGCATGAGATTAAAAAAGTAATAAATATGATATTAAGGAGTATAAAGTACAGATATTGATATACATTTAAGGAGTATAAAGTACAGATATTTATATACATTTAAGGAGTATAAAGTATATATATTTATATAAATTTAAGGAGTATAAAGTACATATATTTATCAACAAATAAAAGGAGTAAAAGTAAAAAGTTTCCAGAAAAATAAATACTCAAGTTAAAGTACACATACCTAAAAACCTCTACTTAAGTACAGTAATGAAGTACTTGTACTTAGTTACTTCCCAGCTGTGGGTAGATTATATATGTAAGTATTGGTCAAAGTATTTGGTTCAAATATATTTGCAGCTGTGACCAGATGTTTTTTTTAAAGCCAGCAGTTTGGGTCACTCTCCTTTTTCTGGACCAAAGTGGTTCTGTTTGAATGTATTCTCTAAAAAGACCCAGAAACAGTGTGTTGGATTTTACTCTTTCAGTCTGTACAGTATATGTTTGTTGTAAAAAAACAAAAAAAAAAAAAAAAAAAAACAATCATTAAAAACTGACCGTGCTGCAGTTCCTCATATATTGTGTTCGCTTATTGAACTTTGTCCAGATGGTTAAAGAATAAAATACAATATATGTGAAAGATGTGTGATGGATTTTTATTTGTTTTATCTTTATTTCAAACATAGAAAATGAAATAAAAACAAATCAAACAATAAAAAAATCAACAATGATATGTAAAAGTAACAGTTAAAACAAATACAACCGTCTGTCTGTCTGTCTGTCTGTCTGTCTGTCTGTCTGTCTGTCTCTCTCTCTCTCTCTCTCTCTCTCTCTCTCTCTCTCTCTCTCTCTCTATATATATATATATATATATATATATATATATATATATATATATATATATATATATATATATATGTGTGTGTATAATGTTAAATAAATTAAACATCCTCAAAAACGAGTAGGAAGAAATAAAACTGTATCTGTATAGCAATTATTGTTTTATATGAATATCAATGTGATAATTTTAATAATAACAAATATAATAATATAACAAATATATATATGTATAAAATCCTCACTGTCATATACACCAATAAAATAATATCCCTTTATCAATGATATTAGCAGTAACATTAGCATTAACACTGTCATACTAGCAAAAAACTAAGAAAAAAACCTAAAACAAAAAAAAATTAGGTCAAATTTAACGCATTAACGCAGATTAATCTATTTTCATGATTTATCTGATTAAAAATTGTAATGCAAATAAATGAAACAGTTGTTAATTGCATATATGTTCATCATTTTGCGCATATTTTTGTGTATTTTATGTATTTTACAAGAATGTTTGAACATGTGTTGGATTTCTCATCCCTTTTTTTTTATCTCAGTTTACATTTTTGGTGAATTTTAGTGGATTTTTTGTGTTTCTTTGTCTCTTTTTTGTGGAAAATTTGAGCATAAACCCCCCACCCCCTCCCACTACTACCACCACCATCCAAACAAAACAGCCAACTGATATAAAGTTTTTTAATCATTATTAATCCAAATGAATCCAAACCAACCCTGTCATTAATTGGATTTAAAAGTATTGATCATTTGACAGCCCTATAAAATTCACATATAATATATATACATGATATTTATTGCTTGTATTATTGATGTTAAATGAATGAAAGTGTGCAGTGGATAAGTGGCTGAGTGAATGCCAGGTTGGCTGATGCTCAGTATTGATTCTACCTCAGGGTCAGGAGTTGTTTAATGGTACAAACTGTTCCCTCTTGTGTCCGTACGGGAATACTGGATAGGTCACACACTCATGTTGACTGATTAAAACCTCTGAACTGCAGCTTAGAAAAATACCATTGATTATTATTGGATAGTGACGCTGATCCAAGGTTTCATTAGAAAGGATGTAGTGATGAGCTTAATCTCTTTTTTTATTTTATTAATTTATCCTTTTTTGAGTAATGTAATAGTAGATACAACACAGTGGAATTATAGTTTATATATTATACACCCCCCCCCCCCCCCCCCCCCCCCATGACCAAAAACTGACCCCAAAGCCTTAAGAGAAACGACAACAGCAGGAATAAAAACATTATTATTGTTATTGTTATTGTTATTATTATTATTATTATTATTATTATTATTATTATTATTATTATTGTTATTGTTATTGTTATTATTATTATTATTATTATTATTATTATTATTATTATTATTATTATTATTATAACAATGTCTCTGTGTAATAGAAAATGTATTAAGTATAAGCAGGAACAAATCTGTGATGTTCAGTTCAGGTCAGTTTTATTTTATTTCCAGCACAAAATCACACAAACAAACAAAATGTTCAGCAAAAACTAAAAATAAAACAAATTACTCAAAAAGGAATGAACAAAAATATTAACTGAGAATGAGAGAATACTGCTGCTATTATTTATTTATTCAGTCATTCATTTTGTATTTATTTTATTATTCTTATTCTTATGTATTATCATTTATTTATTTTGTATTTTATTCTTTTTTACGGTACTTGCAACTGTGGGATAATGGAGGGTGTGATGTAAAGCATATGAAAAGTGCTATATAAATAATAATAACAAATAATAGTATTAATAATAATTTGTATTTTTATTTCATATTTTTTGTTACCTATATTTAAATTCAGGCATGAAGGGGTTAAATATATATTAAATATTATATAAAATCCATTTATCTTTAGGTCACACAGTTTTATTTTTTCTTTCTTCTTTATAGCGTAATTGCACCCACCATAGGGGTTTATTTCCAGCGCAATAATCCAACATCCTGTGGGTATGAAATGATGGGAAGTGGTGGAAACAGCATCTTTTATGCATAAGGAGTAAATATGAAGGGTTAAGGTCAATGGATGTGGTGTTTATGTTTCCTCCCTGGGGTCTGTGAACTGGGCTGGTATCCTGAGGTCGACGAACACACTGTGATTTGACTAAAAAGCTGCTGAGTTATGCACTCGTTTGTGGCCTGGGCTTTTATTTCTGCTGTCGTGTCTTCAGAGACGCACACCTGGACACGCACAGGGAACAGGAGGTGCATGTTGGAGACTGAATATTTAACAACGGAGTTTCTTCATTTCCATATGTCTGAGTAAAGTGCACATCAAATGAGAAAATATCACATGGAAATTAAGCTAGCTCTCACACGCTGTTCACCGTTAGCATTTCATTTCCCTTATTATCTCTCTGACTTTTATATTTGTCTTTATTTCAGACAGAAATATAGTGTAAAGAAAACTTATGGTGCTTTTAAATCCTTCCTTTTCACATGTAAATCATTCATTTATTGTCTGTATGAAGCACAACTGAAGCGTTTTGGTCTCAATTCCTCCGCAGACCCTCATGTCTCCCCCGTTGTGAGACATGTCTTTACAGAAACTCAGTCTTTTTCCAATATGAAGGAGACTTTTCAAGCCCCGCCCACCTCTGGGTTGTAGAATGTTCCACTCAAACCCACTAGAAAAAAAAAAAGGAAATCCCAAGTGTATTTTTTTATCATTACTAGTCCAAATATCTAATCAAACTTAAAACAACTGGTGCCACTTGGTACAATAAACCCCGCCCCCTCACAAACATTTTAGCTCTTAATCGACATCGGTAACACTTTACAATAAGGGTACATGAATCATGTTGGAATCATGTTGGAATCATGGTCTGATTCATGATGAATTAACATATGACTCATGTATGTACTAATGATTAATATATCATGAGTCATGAAAGGATTCCTGTTGGAATCATGATGACTCATGATGAGTCACTATTAATATATCATGAATTAACACTGCTGTTAATTCATGTTGTTAATATATCATGAATTGTTAATTCATGTTGTTAATATATCATGAATTAACACTGCTGTTAATTCATGTTGTTAATATATCATGAATTGTTAATTCATGTTGTTAATATATCATGAATTAACACGGCTGTTAATTCATGTTGTTAATATATCATGAATTGTTAATTCATGTTGTTAATATATCATGAATTAACACGGCTGTTAATTCATGTTGTTAATATATCATGAATTGTTAATTCATGTTGTTAATATATCATGAATTAACATTGCTGTTAATTAATGCTGTTAATATATCATAACACTGCTGATAGCTATCAATCAAATTATATATGAATCAAACTTTAGTGAAGGGTGCATGAGTAATGATGAAGTAATATCTGTTTTATGGTGAATTAAAACTAGGACGGGGGCTTCCAACCTTCATATCCGTCACCTGCTGGCCGTGGTCTACTTACCCCTCTGCTGGACTCAGCCCCTGGCCTACTGTTTTCCACAAGTCATATTCATGATGAATTAACTTATTAATTAGCAAAATCTTTTGAGTCACTATATGAGTCATGATATATTAATGATTAACATATGATGAATTCATGTATGAACAAGCATATTCATGATGAATTCATGTATGAACAAGCATATTCATGATGAATTAATGTATTACTTAGCAAAATCTTTTGAGTCACTATAGGAGTCATGATATATTAATGATTAACATATCATGAATTAATGTATGAACAAGACATATTCCTACTGTGTTAATGCATACTCTGAAAATAATTCATGTCTGACTCATGATAGGTTGCCCCTTATTCTGCAGTCATGACATTATCATGATTACTACACCATGAGTTAATGTATGAACAAGCATATTCATGATGAGTTAATGTATGAACAAGCATATTCATGATGAGTTAATGTATGAACAAGCATATTCATGATGAATTAATGTATGAACAAACATATTCATGATGAATTAATGTATTACTTAGCAAAATCTTTTGAGTCACTATAGGAGTCATGATATATTAATGATTAACATATCATGAATTAATGTATGAACAAGACATATTTCTAGTGAGTTAATACATACTCTGAAAATAATTCATGTCTGACTCATGATAGGTTGCCCCTTATTCTGCAGTCATGACATTATCATGATTACTACACCATGAGTTAATGTATGAACAAGCATATTCATGATGAGTTAATGTATGAACAAGAGATATTCATGATGAATTAACATATTACTTAGCAAAATATTTTGAGTCACCATATGAGTCATGGCATATTAATGATTAACATACCATTAATTAATGTATAAAGATGTGATATTCAGAATGTGTTAATATATACTTAGAGAAGAAATTATGATTAAAGTTTTCTTTGCCTCTTATTGTAAAGTCATGACATCACAATCATAACTATACTATTAACCAGTGTGTAATATACAATTACAATACAAATGATTTATATAAACCAAGTGAAATCACAGCATTGTGTATTTTCCGAATGTCATCAATACAACCAAAATACCAGATTGGGTACAACAACATTTTAATTACCAAAAATATCCAAAGGCAGATCACAGAGAGAGAGGGAGAGAGACAAAGAGAGAAAGAAAGAGAGAGAGAAATAAAAGTCATTCTCCACAGTACACGGATGCATTGTCCTGCATGAAAAAAGTTAAAAAGTGCCCAAAAGTCAAGTCAAAATCTGCCTTGTTCAGAGAGACAACCAGAAGGAGGTTTTCCTGCCGCCTTCTCCGCAACCAGCCGTTTCTGGCGATCATGCACTCCTAATATGCCGAATACCCACTTTTTCTGTCGGCATGTTGCTGCAGCCCTTCCGCGGTGATACTGTAAAACACAAAAAGCAAAGATGGCAGACTCATGGTGAGGACAAGGGGGAGTTTGTTAAAAAAAAAAAGTTTGAGAACTACCACGTTAGTGTATGTGACCTTTTCTTTTTTGCAGCATATCATCAAAATAGTGTTCACCATGCCAAACAACGCCAAAGCGATCACATGGAACAAGCTCCAGCAGCACCTACTGTCCCATGCCCACACTAAACTAAATATGTGGATTAGAGATGGTCTCCACAGCCACCTTTTGCACCACAAGAACAAAACCTTCACTGACAGGACACTGTGTATAATAATAATAATAATAATAATAATAATAATAATAATAATAATAGACTTGCCTTTTTATGTCACCAATGCTGACCTCATTTAAAATAATATAAGTGCTTGTGAATTTTGCCTTTGAGTAGTAAACAAGTGCATGCAAAATTTTAGCTGTTTTGTTAAAATAATAATAAAAAAAGACAAAGTTTGGCCCTTGATTCCATCCCAGATTAAAATTTTGCCCCACTGTGAAATTCAGTTTGACACCCCTGCCCTATCCCACCAAAATACTGCCTCTGGTTCAGTTTCATCATGCAAATATTCCACTATTTTAGCCACCTTGGGTTCCATGAAAGGCACCATATAAAACTAAGTTATTATTTTCACATTGCTGTAAGAACAACAGTGTTTCGGGGAAATTGTCAGAGGTGGAAAAACTACTGAAAAAATATAGTTGAATAAAATTATCTTTACTTTGTTTAAATTCTACTCAGAGTAAAAGTACACATCTAAAAATATACAAAATTACTTTATTTAAAATATAACTTGAGTACAGGTTACTTCATTAAAAGTTTCAACCTGCGCAGAGATCAACCACGCATCTATGAGGGGTCAGATAGTCAACAAATGACATGATACGTTCCATACATGATATCTAGCAAGTGGAGAACATCAGCCAAATGATATGTCTACAGCCGTTTTTTTACGTTCAGAACTAATAAATTATGAGAGATTACCGGCACAAATTACAAAGCGGGAGGGGGCAGGAGATGGGTCTGAAATACGGGAGAGTCCTGGGAAAAACGGGAATGTTAGCAGTTCAGTGTAAACATTTTTCAGTCCCATTGTACAGCCCACAACATGAGAATAAATAAATTTAAACGGCAATTAAAACTATTCAAAAACACAAAATGCACGCAACACAAAGTGCCCACAGGATCCTAAAATTAAAAATGTCCACATTGGGTCCAACTGTTTAAAATACATTCTTTTGAACTACGACTATCATCCCATTCCCTTGTCTACTTCCCTTGATCAGAGTAAAAATAATATGACGGCACCACGTTGTGCTTACATGGGAAGGTTGTTATGCGGGGTGTTTAAAACAAACAATAAATTACCCGTTTGTAATGTGAGGGACAAGGCACGTGTGTTAACTTACCGCCACATGCTTTCGCTAATTTGACGTAGAATTCTTCTCGGAATCCTCGTCCATGATATCTTCAACTTCAGAAAGGTTGCTAGCAAGACAAGGTCACGCAACTGACGTTCACTTCCGGGGTCACGGTTGTTTTAACTTGTAATTTTTAGAGTGGTTTGTTAAATGTGCAATTTTTACTTTTACTCAATTACATTTTGATGCAAGTATTTTACACGCTATATTTTAAACCCCTCACATTACTGAGTACAATATTGATAGTGGGGGAAAATATATTTGGGCGGAACATTTTGACGCCGGAAGTGAACGTCAGTTGCGTGACCTTGTCTTGCTAGCAACCTTTCTGAAATTGAAGGATTCCGAGAAGAATTCTACGTCAAAATTAGCGAAAGCTTGTGGTGGTAAGTCATCACATCACAAACGGATAATTTATTGTTTGTTTTAAACACCCCGTGTAACAACGGGACACAATGTAAGCACAACGTGCCGTTATATTATTTTTACCCTGATCAAGGGAAGTAGACGAGGGAATGGGATGATAGTCGTAGTTCAACACTTTGTGTTGCGTGCATTTTGTGTTTTTGAATAGTTTTAATTGTTGTTTAAATTTCTTTATTCTCATGTTGTGGGCTGTACAATGGGACTGAAAAATGTTTACACTGAACTGCTAACATTCCCGTTTTTCCCAGGACTCTCCCGTATTTCAGACCCATCTCCTGCCCCCTCCCGCTTTGTAATTTGTGCCGGTAATCTCTCATAATTTATTAGTTCTGAACGTAAAAAAACGGCTGTAGACATATCATTTGGCTGATGTTCTCCACTTGCTAGATATCATGTATGGAACGTATCATGTCATTTGTTGACTATCTGACCCCTCATAGATGCGTGGTTGATCTCTGCGCAGGTTGAAACTTTTAATGAAGTAACCTGTACTCAAGTTATATTTTAAATAAAGTAATTTTGTATATTTTTAGATGTGTACTTTTACTCTGAGTAGAATTTAAACAAAGTAAAGATAATTTTATTCAACTATATTTTTTCAGTAGTTTTTCCACCTCTGACAATTTCCCCGAAACACTGTTGTTCTTACAGCAATGTGAAAATAATAACTTAGTTTTATATGGTGCCTTTCATGGAACCCAAGGTGGCTAAAATAGTGGAATATTTGCATGATGAAACTGAACCAGAGGCAGTATTTTGGTGGGATAGGGCAGGGGTGTCAAACTGAATTTCACAGTGGGGCAAAATTTTAATCTGGGATGAAATCAAGGGCCAAACTTTGTCTTTTTTTATTATTATTTTAACAAAACAGCTAAAATTTTGCATGCACTTGTTTACTACTCAAAGGCAAAATTCACAAGCACTTATATTATTTTAAATGAGGTCAGCATTGGTGACATAAGAAGGCAAGTCTATTATTATTATTATTATTATTATTATTATTATTATTATTATTATTATTATTATTATTATTATTATTATTATTATTATTATACACAGTGTCCTGTCAGTGAAGGTTTTGTTCTTGTGGTGCAAAAGGTGGCTGTGGAGACCATCTCTAATCCACATATTTAGTTTAGTGTGGGCATGGGACAGTAGGTGCTGCTGGAGCTTGTTCCATGTGATCGCTTTGGCGTTGTTTGGCATGGTGAACACTATTTTGATGATATGCTGCAAAAAAGAAAAGGTCACATACACTAACGTGGTAGTTCTCAAACTTTTTTTTTTTAACAAACTCCCCCTTGTCCTCACCATGAGTCTGCCATCTTTGCTTTTTGTGTTTTACAGTATCACCGCGGAAGGGCTGCAGCAACATGCCGACAGAAAAAGTGGGTATTCGGCATATTAGGAGTGCATGATCGCCAGAAACGGCTGGTTGCGGAGAAGGCGGCAGGAAAACCTCCTTCTGGTTGTCTCTCTGAACAAGGCAGATTTTGACTTGACTTTTGGGCACTTTTTAACTTTTTTCATGCAGGACAATGCATCCGTGTACTGTGGAGAATGACTTTTATTTCTCTCTCTCTTTCTTTCTCTCTTTGTCTCTCTCCCTCTCTCTCTGTGATCTGCCTTTGGATATTTTTGGTAATTAAAATGTTGTTGTACCCAATCTGGTATTTTGGTTGTATTGATGACATTCGGAAAATACACAATGCTGTGATTTCACTTGGTTTATATAAATCATTTGTATTGTAATTGTATATTACACACTGGTTAATAGTATAGTTATGATTGTGATGTCATGACTTTACAATAAGAGGCAAAGAAAACTTTAATCATAATTTCTTCTCTAAGTATATATTAACACATTCTGAATATCACATCTTTATACATTAATTAATGGTATGTTAATCATTAATATGCCATGACTCATATGGTGACTCAAAATATTTTGCTAAGTAATATGTTAATTCATCATGAATATCTCTTGTTCATACATTAACTCATCATGAATATGCTTGTTCATACATTAACTCATGGTGTAGTAATCATGATAATGTCATGACTGCAGAATAAGGGGCAACCTATCATGAGTCAGACATGAATTATTTTCAGAGTATGTATTAACTCACTAGAAATATGTCTTGTTCATACATTAATTCATGATATGTTAATCATTAATATATCATGACTCCTATAGTGACTCAAAAGATTTTGCTAAGTAATACATTAATTCATCATGAATATGTTTGTTCATACATTAATTCATCATGAATATGCTTGTTCATACATTAACTCATCATGAATATGCTTGTTCATACATTAACTCATCATGAATATGCTTGTTCATACATTAACTCATGGTGTAGTAATCATGATAATGTCATGACTGCAGAATAAGGGGCAACCTATCATGAGTCAGACATGAATTATTTTCAGAGTATGCATTAACACAGTAGGAATATGTCTTGTTCATACATTAATTCATGATATGTTAATCATTAATATATCATGACTCCTATAGTGACTCAAAAGATTTTGCTAAGTAATACATTAATTCATCATGAATATGCTTGTTCATACATGAATTCATCATGAATATGCTTGTTCATACATGAATTCATCATATGTTAATCATTAATATATCATGACTCATATAGTGACTCAAAAGATTTTGCTAATTAATAAGTTAATTCATCATGAATATGACTTGTGGAAAACAGTAGGCCAGGGGCTGAGTCCAGCAGAGGGGTAAGTAGACCACGGCCAGCAGGTGACGGATATGAAGGTTGGAAGCCCCCGTCCTAGTTTTAATTCACCATAAAACAGATATTACTTCATCATTACTCATGCACCCTTCACTAAAGTTTGATTCATATATAATTTGATTGATAGCTATCAGCAGTGTTATGATATATTAACAGCATTAATTAACAGCAATGTTAATTCATGATATATTAACAACATGAATTAACAATTCATGATATATTAACAACATGAATTAACAGCCGTGTTAATTCATGATATATTAACAACATGAATTAACAATTCATGATATATTAACAACATGAATTAACAGCCGTGTTAATTCATGATATATTAACAACATGAATTAACAATTCATGATATATTAACAACATGAATTAACAGCAGTGTTAATTCATGATATATTAACAACATGAATTAACAATTCATGATATATTAACAACATGAATTAACAGCAGTGTTAATTCATGATATATTAATAGTGACTCATCATGAGTCATCATGATTCCAACAGGAATCCTTTCATGACTCATGATATATTAATCATTAGTACATACATGAGTCATATGTTAATTCATCATGAATCAGACCATGATTCCAACATGATTCCAACATGATTCATGTACCCTTATTGTAAAGTGTTACCTGGACATCTCCCTCTCAAAAAGTGACACAATGGATTTGACCTTTCAAAGTCACTCAAGGTCAAATAATAATAATAATAATAATAATAATAATAATAATAATAATAATAATAATAATAATAATAATAATAATAATAATAATAATAATAAAAACTTAACACTTTATATTGAAAATACTCAAACTAACAAGCATAATAGGACAATAAATAGTGATGAATGATGAAGGAAAGGTTAAATATAAAGAGAACTGCCAGAAATGTAACACTGGGTCTTTTGGGCTTAAATTATTTTAACAGTAAAACCTTATTTTATGCCTTTAGAATTCTCCTAGAACTTTGAATAAAAGCAGTTAAAAGCAGAAGAATCTATGGAAATGAAATGTTCAATAATGTTTGAAGCAATAATCATATTAATGTGTTTAAATAATAAAGATAAAATACTAACATAATAATAATAATCTTTATTTGTATAGCACCTTTCATACAAACACTGTAGCCCAAAATGCTTCACATTGATTAAAAATAAAAGTACAATTTTAAGACGGTGTGAAATAAAAAATACATAAAAGTCTCTGTGAATAAATAAAATTACAAGAGTACAGATAAACTGATCATACATACATTATACAGTTTCAATAGAATAAATGAGAAATACATTAAGATTTGATGAAGCACAAACTATAAGTAACAAAGAGTAAAAAAAATGTGGTCACAGAATCTCCCTTCAAAGGCTGATGAAAATAATAATGTTTGTAATTTAGTTTTAAATATAGTGAACTGTCTTCCCTCTTGTCTTTTAGAATTGTATTCCATAACTTTGGTGCATAGTTAACAAAGGCTGCGTCAACAATTTTCTTTGTCATATATCTGGGCGTCACTATAAGCCTGCGTTGACGACCTTAGTGTTTTAGTTCATAACTGGTCAGTGAGTTTGAAATGAGGAGTAGTATTTTAAAATATATTCTGTAGAATAGGTTCAAAGGTCATGATGACATTTTGGAGCCTACAGGTAGTTTCCTATCTGTCAACAAGGGTGAGGTTAGATCAAGAGTGTTTCCAGGAGGTGTCATGGCGGCATGTTGTTTACATCATTAGTTTCAATATGTGTCGTGTTTATATGGTGGCGCTGTCGTCCTATACTAGGAACTTCTATTTCTGAACAAATTAAGATGTTATTACCCTATAGGCATGCTCGAAGAAGATTTTAACATAAATTATACTTAAAAACTCTCAGATATTTTGAAATCTGGGATTTTTCTAAATCCTGAGCTCATAAAATATTAATATGTTTCATTTTATTTCCATATTTTCAAGATCATATTTCAGAATAAGAGCTAGTCATTGGAATTATCAAAAATCATTATGAATAATCATTATGAATAATAAAAAACAATATATACACACATACATGTAAAAATACATATGAATTTTATTACAATAAACTTCTTTTTATTGGTATATAAATACAATATTTTACAGAGTTACAATTTGCGCTAAGGTCATTCTCTTTTATTAAGAGCTCGGAGTTTGGTCATTTACCATTTGACATTTCTAAATATAGATACATGCCGCCATGACACCTCCTGGAAACACTCTTGATCTAACCTCACCCCTGTCAACAATAGCAACTGAGTACTTTTTAGAGTTATGGAACTGTTTCAGGAAAAAAACTGCGTCAGCATGGGGGTGAAACGCTTGCTGAAAATGATGCAAGTCACATGCCACACCACTAAGAGCACTGTACGCCAGTCCCACTGGATACAAGAGAACAATAGAAGAAGTAGTCCGCATGCACCAACATCCTTTTTCTACCGGCCACAAACAACAATAATAACACTGCTAACACCCTCACCCATTCACCACTGCTACCCTGTTGTCCACCATTGTTGTTGTCTTGTTACAACAATAAATGTTATGGGTGCAAGGCTGCTGTTTTTTCTGGTCATGTCTCACACACACGTTTACTTGTCAAGATGGAGACGGAAATGGCACCGTGTCCAGATCTTCCCACTCTGGGTATTGATGACACCGGTCCCATTTTGACAAAAGGCTAATTCGCTAAGAAAGTACGTTGGTTTAACGCAAGTTCGTTTCCGTGCAGATGGAGTCAAAGTCTTAGTTCAGTCAGAGTATTTCACAGATGAATAAGTGTTCAAGGACAACAGCTGACAGTCAATGAGCCAGCAATAGACACTCCAGTTTTTCTTATAGAGACTAAGAGTAATAGAACTTTTATTGACCCACTGTCTTTTTCATACCTTTGAGGAATTATTAACCTTCAATTTTCTATGTGCTTTGTTTGAAACAGTGTCCTCTGTTCTTTGAGACCTTGGTAGTTGTGAGACTTCACTGTTATTTGAGAAAATCTTTAACTAACCCAGAACAAATGTAAACCAGAGCATAACTGTTTTTTTTTTTTCAATAAAAGAGGAACAAGGCAGATTCAGAGTGAGACGAGCAGTCTAACTGATCTGTCCTCTGTCTTACTCTCATTGCTAGAAAGACATTAATTTTTCTGTCTCATTTATGTTTGTGTTTCTTTTCTGATGCTTATTCAGACTTGACTTCTGACTATATTTAAACTGCAGTTTAAATCATTAAGTATCCAACAAAGGCAAATAGAGAACTCTAGAGTTTTGGGTTACACATCACCAAGTTGCTCGTGTCATAGAATATAATTAATTTAAAGGTGTCATTCCGCTGAAAACTACTTTTCCACACTCCTTTTGGAACCTAATTGGTCTGAAAGTGGTTTGTCACCTCCACTGACTTCACAGAAAACAACAAGAGGAACGAGGGACCCAGAAAAAGTCGGTCACCCACGTGGGGTTAAGCCCATCCCTGGTAGCGAATCTGAAGTAGCATTAGCATTAGCATTAGCATCTAGAAGAGAAGACAGAGCCACAGTAGCTGCTGCACAAACTAGAAAAAAATGGCGGATGAACCTGGTTCATGTGCTCTCTGTGGAAATAAAGCCTCGTGCACAACAAGCAACGGCACCAAACCTAGCTGGATGATACTTGGGTAAAGGTAAATACATACACAGCAAGAGGCGAGGGGGACTGTTCCTTCATGCATTAGGAGCCAATCAGAGACGCCTCATCGCTGCGTCATGGACATGTATGAGGAAGTACCGGTAAACTACCATGAAAAAAACAGCTGGAAAATAGAACCAACACACAATGTATTCAATAACAATGGAGAACACAATAATAATAATGAAATAACCATTGAATGACAGCTTTAATGTTTTTACCAAAACAACAGAATTATAGAAAGAGGAACTTTTCAGTGAGACATAAGAAGATCTTTTTAGAAAATAGATCTGGAAAAAAATGATCATTGTCACATGTTCCATTGGCAGATGTACATGTTAGTCTCTCTTATATTTGTCCAAATGATGTTTCTGCACAGCAACATGAAAACGGTTCTCTAAATAAAACTCTGCAGTCTTTGCTTTTGTAGATTTTCAAACAAAACCCATTAAATAGTTCTGGAACTGATCCAAACTGTGCTGCTTGGTTGGTTTGCACATTGATCGCTATAAACACTCAGTCATCAGTTACCAGAGTGTTGTGAAGTCGAAGAAATCCTCTTACTGTGCAACTCAATGCATCACAATACACACACACACACACACACACACACACACACACACACACACACACACACACACACACACACACACATGCTTACTTGTTTATGTATCTCATGAGGACCATGTAATCAAGTAGCCATTGGGTAGGAAGTGCAAACACATTTTTGAAATGAAAAATTAAATTAAAAAATACAAATAAATAATAATAATAATAATAACAATAATAATAATAATAATAATAATAATTAATAGTTTTAATTAAATTAAAGAATAAAATGTAAATATTTGAAAATTAAATCCCATTTTAAATATTAATAAAAATTATGAATAAATTAAAAATAATAAAAATAAATAAATAAAAATAAATACATTAAAAATAATAAAAACAACATTTATTTTTTTTCAAAAATCTTCAAACCTTTAAAAAATAAAAATAATTAATGTATTTATAGGGCTACATCCTTTCTACTTTACTAGTGGGGACATTTATTTATATTTAACCTTCATGGGGACCTGAATTTTGGTCCCCCTAGTTTTAGAGGTCCCCATGGTGTAACTGTGTAAACATATCAATGTCCCCACAAAGATAGAAACACACACACACACACACACACACAGCTTTTCTACATAAAGTGTCAACAAAGGAAAACAATAAAAAAAAATTCTGAACCTTTCAAGCATTTTTTCTTATACATTATTAATACATTGGCTCCAAATATATATTTTTTTAATATCCAAACTGTCATTGTAGCAGCATCTCTTCAACACCGCCATAAAATCATCAATAATCATCAATAAAAAAGATCAACAATTAATCATCAATACAATATATATATATATATATATATATATATATATATATATATATATATATATATATATATATATATATATATATATATATATATATATATATCCATATCCCTCCCCCCTCTCCCTCTGTCTCTCTGTTTCTCTGTCCCTCTCTTTCCCTCCCTCTCTGTCTCTCTCTCTCCAACTCTGTCTCTCTCTCTCTCCCCCCCTCTCCGTCTCTCTCTGTCTCTGTCTGTCTCTCTCTCTCTGCCCTCCCCCTCTCCGTCTCTCTCTGTCTCTGTCTGTCTCTTTCTCTCCCTCTCTCTCTCTCTCTTTCTGCACCCCCTCTCTCTGTCTCTCTCTGCCCCCCCCCCTCTCTCTGTCTCTCTCTGCCCCCCCCCCCTCTCTCTGCCCCCCCCCTCTCTCTCTGCCTATACACACACACAACAGATGATAAAATAAATTAAAATCTCTAATGCAGTCGTAGAATATATAACTTCTATAACAAGTGCTGATGTGCATAAAATATTTTCAAAAGCTTTGACACATTTGACACACGTGTCTGTGCAATAGTTGGACTGATGGAGTTTATTCTCAGTGTTCTGCATTTTCAAATACACATTAGCCTCTTTTAGACAGCTGCGCTTCCATTAGCCTCTATTCTGGAATGACGTCTATGTAAATTAAAATGGTGAGATCGTCTGGTCCCACTCTGGGGTGCTGCTGGCAATTTCCATTTAATTTTAATTTTATTTATTTATTGAGACACAGGGACAATGTACAATAAACATTAGCCTTAAACAGGACAGATGTAGTGTTCTAGGTTGTAGCACTAATGCTAATTTGCACCTGTAGTCCCTGCGCAAGCTAATGTCATCATTAAAATAATAGACATTAATAACTGTGGTCCTCATGAAAGGTAAACATTATGGGCCCTTCAGAATTTTTCTTTATCTCAAATATTGTTTTGCAGGGTTTTTTTTTCAAGGTCTGTCAAAATTAATGGTTTAATGCAGATTAAATTCATCATTGTCATCATCATCATCATCATTAATCTGATTAAATGTTTTAATGCAATTAAATGGAACAGTTGTTTACAGTTGTCTGGTTGTTGAATAAACATGTTGATTACATTCCTATATCATATGTCATCACATTTTTTTGTGTGTTTTCGTTCTGTATTTTAGTTTTTGAATATATTTTGGATTTTTCATCTTTTTTTGTGATTTAATTTTTGTGGATTTAGCATGCGACAGAATAGTTGAGTGTTTTGTACATTCTGGAAAATGGAGTTTTCTTTTCATCATGTACTTTCAGGTTAAAATACATTAACATGAAGCACACATTAGTCTGGGATTCTGCTAGCACTTGGCTGAAGCTAGCACTAGGCTAATGCTAACACCAGGCCAGAGTCCTGCACGGGTTCGGGTACCCGTGGGTGACCTGTGGGTGAACCGCAAATTTTCACGAAATGAGTGAAAAATGTTGTGCTGTGTCAGATACGGGTTCGGTTCAGGTCGGACGTGGGTGATCGCGGGTCTAATTTGCGGTTCATAGGCTAAAAAGAGCCGTAGGCTAACAACATTTTTATTTGGCTCTGCCTTGGCTATGTCACTGTTCAGTATATTCGTGGCAATAAATGTTTGTATTTCAGTTTGGCTATCTGACATTTTCTTTCGGGTTCGGGTCGGATATCGGGTTCATTTATAGCGGGTCGGTTCGGGTGCGGATTTTTTTTTTTTTCCGCCGGAAAACGAGTCGGATACAAGTTTAAACATGACGGGTACGGGCGGTTGCAGTATGTCAAAATAAGAACCGTGCAGGACTCTGCACCAGGCTAATGTTTTGCATAGTATATGACAAACACATGGCAAATATATCCACTTCTTTCTTGAGTTTTACACAATATTGATTAAAATTAATATTTAGTCATGATTAATCCAAATTCAATCAATAATTCATAATTCATCCATCAAATGTCCAAGCAAAAATATATGCAATTTTAACAATGTTTTGCTTCAACATATTTTACATGAAGAAGCAAAAAATATGGTTAAAATTGTTGTGAATTTTCTTCAGACATTGTTCATACTTGTTCAGGTTTTTATTTTATTATTATTATTATTATTATTATTATTATTATTATTATTATTATTATTATTATTATTATTTTTATTTTTATTTTTTTACAATTTATTGTTACATTATAGTTTGCAAATGAAAATATTTCCATAGTTGTCATTATCGGCATATTGTCAAATGTTTTTCACATCAAACCCAGAATTATAATTTTTTTTGTAGGTTTTTATGTTATTTGAATCTAGATAATATTGACTTGTATGTGTAATCTGAACTAACATCAGTTCCACAGCCTTGACTGTGGAATTATTAACTTTTGCAAATTCATCCCAGGGGCCACTTGGGAACCTTTGGCCGGCCACATGTGGCCCCTGGGCCGCATGTTTGAGATCCCTGATTTAAGGAGAATTTTTTATTTCACAAACACATTTCAGGGAAAATATTGTACAGTAAATGTGGTGGATAGTCTGCATTTATCTTTTTTTTTATACACCCTGTGGGGTAACAGCTGTATTTTCAGGAGCATGAGACTGAAGTGACATCACACACACACACACACACACACACACACACACACACATACAGCGGTGTTTTCATGTCCCTATTAGACTGAATGGACATGATAACACCACCAGCTGAGGACAGACATAAATCCTTTTTTCTTCTTCAGTTACACTAATTTCATGATGCAGATACAGTAGACTGGAGTAAATCATCTCCCAATTACAATTACTATCAAAACACCATGATTATATGAGTAATCTACTGTAAGTCAGTCATTATTGCAACTGTGTGAAAGATTTATTGCTGGAATTTCTCTGAACGTTAATAATAATAACATATATTTCTGTCTCTAATGTCAGGATTTTCATTCTCCCCTGAATTCACTACATTGTCTTTGAAAATCCTCCTCAGTTTATGAAAGAACATCAGAGCTGCAACTACACCTTTGAAAATCTCAGCCTTTTTTTTATGTTTATATCTTTGAAAAAATATAGTCATTGCAATATGGAAACATGATTCTCCATGCACATATAGACGCATTTTCACTTCTACTCTTCACCCCTCCAAAAGCAATTTAATAAAATGAGGGGCCATTATTTTAAATAGATTTGGGTTAAATATGAAGAATGGAAAATTTTTTACATTTATGAAGTACAAAGTTTATTACTTTATTTGTCATTTCTGCTACATGTGTGCCTATAGGTCTTTTTCCAAATAAATAAATAGAAAAATAAAAAGTACATATACATATTTAAATAAATGAAAAATATATAAGTTAAAAACTAAAACTAAACATTTATACGATCTAAAAAAAAAGATGAGAAAAGAAATCTACATAAGGCACATATGAGATAAGAGACAATAGATTAGAATAGATTATTTCACTTTATTACATTCTGTAATAACATTTCCTATATTTAATGCATTCCTGCCTGAAGGAAAAGCTCTACCCTGTTCTTCATTTGTCCGATTAGATGCAGCAGTAGAATTTAAATATCATTTACAAACAGATACTGTTTTGAAAGTACTGTTTTGGTATCGAATTAAATGCTTTCGGTACCTACAGTAACCGTAGTTGCAGTGCATAGAAACAATAAACTGCCAATAGTTGCTTTTCCATTGGCCCCGAAATTGGACAAATATAACGTAAGCATAAAAATGTACCTAATGGAAAAACAACAATGAGGGTGAGGGTGAGGGTGAGAGTCAGGGTGAGGGTTAGGGTTAGGGTGAGGGTTAGGGTGATGGTGAGGGTGAGGGTTCTAAGTGTCACATATTGTAGTGCATGGGTGAGAAACTATTTTCCAACTGCATGGTCATGTGCTTGAACTATGTCAAATACATTTTGTGGGGGGAGAGAGAGGAAAGGAAGGCTTTTTTTAGGCAAACTGGGTGAGGGTGGCGGTGGGCGGGGGGGGGTTATTGTACGTCCTTGAGAGTCTGCTGTGTATGAAATAATAAAAGACAGAGAAAGGTCAGTTCTATCAGTTCATCTGTTTCTGTGTCTTTTGACTGTAAGATAGAGGAGAGAGGGGGGGTTATAACACTATTTTAGTTCCAACTTCTATTCAGAGTACAACAGACAGGTTCTGCCACTTTTCATCCATTCTCCCCACAGTTCTGTGAAGTGCATCTACAGTCTGTGCCATGATGGAATCTAACACTGACCATTGTCTCCTCCAACTGTTAAAAAAAAAACAACTTCTCATTGTCACTAATCACTTCAAAGTGCTCCTTAATTTTAATTCAGTAGCAACACTGCTCTAGAATTAGTATTTTTTATCTGCTTCAGACATTAAATCATGACAATTACCCACTTGAGTTTTCATTATCAGTAATACACATGTGGTAAAATTATATTAAAATTAAAGTTATTTTTATTATTATTATTATTATTACTAAAAATATTTTAAAAACATGAACTAACCGGCAATTTTGTCATTTGTTTTCTGACTCATCATATTAAAGTATGTACGTTTTAGCACATTCAATGAACAGTGATATTCATTCATATATATATATATATATATATATATATATATATATATATATATATATGTATAACTCGACTTATGAAAGACCCAGTTAACGAAAAATCTTTGCCTCAATTTTTCGTCTCTGAACACAAAAGTAAATTTTATTTATGAAAGGAAACTGAAACCTCTGAGACATAAATACAGTACTGTATGTACATTACTATACATAACTACGTAAATATGTCACATACTTACTGTATGTAGCATCCCATTGGCTATGAGGGAGTTACCCATGATGCCTTTTGTTACCCTTTGACCCTCATTCATCACAGAGTTACTGTTGTTTCCTGAGTTTTTCCCAGTGTGCTCATTTAAACTTTATTACAGTACGTATAAAATTACAGTAAACAGGGCGATGGTGGTGCCCTGCTGTGTCTCCATGGTAACACAGACACTTTCACGGTAATTTCTCCTTCTGGACCAATGCTTTTAGTGGAAGCGTATATGACCAGCAGACTATCATCAGCTCATGTATTGTTAAAAACCATAAGCTCAGAGACACGGTCTGCTACACTGGTCAGATCCAGCGTCTTACAGCGGAGTCTACCCCCCCCACAGACCACGCCTCCAAAGACATCGGAAGTGGCGCGAGAGAAAGTAGAAGCGCAATTGTCGTGGTGGAATTACAGCTAAGCTAAGAGCTAATCTGTTTTGACCGCTGCTTCCATTAGTCCTGCTCGCCAACCTACGTTCACTGGAAAACAAACTGAACCTGAAGCTGGATTTAAACACCAAACATGATCCACCAGACTGATGCGTCCTCATTCTGACAGAGACGTGGCTTAACTCTTCTGTCCAGGACAACGCCATTAGCCCAAACGGGCTATAATCTAAACCTACATTTTCTTTTAACACATATTTCATACAAAACCAGTAAAGTTTTTAAAGAAGAAATGGGTTGGAGGGGTAATATTGGGGACCTTGGAACAAATTACAGAAGTGCGACTCTATTTACGAAAAATTCATGGTACGAAAACACTTCTGGAGCAAATTAATTTCGTACATAGAAGTACCACTGTATATCTTTTTCGAGGGTTAGAATTCAAACTTTTGTTTTATCATTAGGGTCCAAATACACAAATAAATAAACCAAAGACTAATAAAAGTGGGGTCAGCAGAATATGACCCTTTAAAACATGAACAAACAATGGGAGCAACTGAAGACTATACAATTCAAAGAAAGGCTGCGACATGTGCACAGGGACTTGAACCGCTAACCTTTCAGTTTGCGGTTGACTTGATGAGCCCCCTTAGCCACAGCTGTCAGTGTGAATTCAGCTGAAATAAAAAGTGTTTAAAAGTACAAACAGTTCTGTGACGCAGCATAATCCAGTACAGAGCAGGTTAATTGGAATAATCTTTGACCTGTTTTCTATTATACAGGCTGTTCCATAAGTTTCTGTACATAGGAAAAACAAACGTTTGTGGACATGAACCATTTTTTATTTATTATTATTATTATTATTTATTGAACTGGCCATCAGGATGATTCCAATTCATTGCTCTTTATTCAAATGTATTCTTTGGGTTATCTGAAATATAAAAAAAATACTTGTTAGAACTACCGTATTTTTTGGACTATAAGACACACCTGTATATAAGCCGCATCCGCTGTATTTTTAAAAATCCACAAAAAAAAACATAACCCAGTGTGGCTTGTAAATATATATAAGTCACAGATATATATGTCGAAAAATCAGATATTTACTGCATGTACAGAAGGGTTTTGAACTGTAAATGTAGTTACATGTTTGTACCTGAACAGATTTTTTCCTAACAGTTTACAGAACAGAACCAAAAGGGAAAAAAAACAGTTCTGTGTTTTAAATCACAAATTACTTTAATTATTTTCACTGGAACCCGTGATTTTTCTTAGTAGTTTTGATTCTAATTCTGGTTAGAGTGCCCCTAGTGGTGGAAGAAAAATCCACAGAATAGACACAGCTTTGTATAAGCCTCATGGTTCAAAACATATGAAAAAAGTAGCAGCTTATAGTCCAGAAAATACAGTATATATGTATGGAATGTATTATGTCTCCTAGAGCTGTACAATATATTTTATCACCGCAATACACGTTCTCATTACTGAAATAGTTTCATGTTTCATGGGAATCAACCATACAGAAAATATTCTAATTATAATACATGGTTACTGTATGCTATGGTGGGACCTGCACTGTATTTATTTCCTATAAATGCATTTAAACAGTGTATAAATGACACTAAACCAAATGCATTCTTGCAAAGTGAAGCCCATATCACTCCATTGTGTTTCCTTTCATCAGTAAAATTATATACAAATGTTAAATCCTTTATAAATGGGACCAAATAATTGCTTTTAGGTAAAATCAAAAGTTAAAAGTCGAGCTGTTAAATGATTAAAAAGTTTAATCAGATTAATCACAGGGTTACGTTGGATTAATTTCAATCGAAACAGTTTATGTCTTTCGAGTCTTTATTCCTCAAGAGGGGAACGGGTTGTACTCGAATATCCCACAAAACACCCTCAAAAAACACACATAAAATGTATAATATACCAAACATGCCAGAATTCACACAAAAAAGCAACAAAAAAAAAAACAAACCATATTCAAAAACAGAAAGAAAACACCAAAAAAAAAGAGGTCATGGCATCACATTGTCATTACTGCAATAGTTTTATGAGAATCAACCCAGTATGTGTGATTTTACCGTGTACCTGTGCAGTATTTTTAGTGAAGGTGGATGGGAAGAGAGTGAGCGCACAGAAGGGTGGGGGTCAGTGGGTGTGGGTAATGCATGAGCATCATCAGTCAGGTTGTTAGAAGTCATTAGCTGTGTTTGAGAGGTGGCCTTATCGTCTCTGCCGAGCATGAGCACAGTCCCCTGGGTACACAGATTCTGGGTCAAAGCGACCAAATCTACCAAAGACACTCTTTCTACGTGTAATATGAAGACGACACTTTGAATATAAACCCACACACACACATATAAGGATGTAGACAGTGTGGTGTGACTGATCCACATCAGCCCATAGCCTAATACTCTGTCAACACCCCTGCACGCTCTGGTCACAAGCACGCCAAATTAAATCAACTTAATGTGCAATCTGATTACAGCCAGCAAACACAGAATAGGCCCAATAAATCCAATATCCCAGACAGTGCGCTGGTAACTGTAGTTGGAGCGGAAGCAGTGAGACAGATGACTGACACGTCCCTGGGTAAAATTCACCAGCCTGGGGTGGAAGTGGAAGTGGGGTGGGGGGGGTTTATGACGGGCCCCCAAGAGTGAGTCTCCAGCAGATTAAGATCACCAACAGTCCAGTGTGTCTCCAAAACAGCCGGGGGAATAAAAGCCTTGACTTTTGATTCCTTACAGCAGTTAAAAATATTCTGTTACTGCAGGTCTGTGAGAGCAAATCACTTAGACTATTTCTAACTTTCAATCATATTTAAAGTTTTTATATCAGTTTAATTTGAGAGGAAGTTTGTCTTTTTACAGCGGAGATTGGAATAAAAAAAAAAAAAAAAAAAAAAAAGACAACTGGACTCCTCACAATAATTGAGTCAAATTAGGATGTAACTACTGCAGTAATAGCCTGAAAACGTCCTGATGATGAGAGACAAGCAATTTTTGCGCACACTGCAAATGGTTTCTTCAATTGCTCTCATTCATTCTATCATTATTCAAAAGACACTAATTATTTCTGATGATTTTCTGAAACTACATTCACCTCTGGATCCCTCTATGATGTCTGAAGGTCTTTTTATATCTGCCTATATATATATATATATATATATATATATATATATATATATATATATATATATATATATATATATATATATACGTAGTATATGTCTTCATTGTCCTTGCTACTGTTCGCAAATTTGCAGAAGGAAAACTTGATGAAGAAATTCAGCAGTTACAGAGGGTACGATATGAGGACCTGAAGGCTTCTGGGTTGAAGTTCAGAAAAATTTTTTAATTAATTTAATAAATAAGTAAGTACAAAACATTTTAAAATTACAATTAAATAAATACATTTCATATATTAAAAAAATTTACTTAAAATAGACACGATTTTCTAATAAATAGTTACTTTTTTTAAATAAAGCATGAGTCATAACCATGGAGGTTGTCATTTCAGTGTCATGTAAAATCTTATACATGTAGTGCCTGTAAGCAGGGAGCAATTTGTCTAAAAAAAAAAAAAACACAGAGAAGGGGAGTTTTGTTTTTCTTCATCCGAGCAGTGAGCGTAGGGGGGTTAGTAACACTTTACATTGAGGTTCGTTAATAAGGTGGTAATTCTATGGCAATATTGATGTAATTTCATGGTAATAATGCCTTTGTAACCACTTATTACAAGTGACATACTGCTAATAAGGTGGTAATTCTTCAGTGAAGCGGAAGAGGAAAAGTTTCTGTTTGCATTGTGCCTTAGAAAACTGAAGGATCTGAAACCCATGGAAACATGTCTGTAAAATAGACAGGAACAGCAGATAGTAACCATGGTAACCAATAATGGTTAGCCAGCCTGTTCAAGGTAGCTATTTTGTATCAACCTAGCAGACTTAGCTAGCAGTAGCAGCTATGTTAGCATACAGTAAACCAGTGTGTGAAAGATAAGTGGAACAACAGGAACATTTCGCACAATTTCAGTATCTTTTCATAAATTACATCAAAATTACCATAGAATTATTACCTTAATAGCGACCTGTTACTTGTAATAAGTGGTTACAAAGGCATCATTAGCATGAAATTACATCAAAATTACCTTAGAACGCCCACCTAATTAATGATTCATAATGTAAAGTGTTACTGGGGGGTCTCTCCTGTTGATCAAAAAAAACCTCATCTCTCCCCTCTCTCTCTCTCTCTCTCTCTCTCTCTCTCTCTCTCTCTCTCTCTATATATATATATATATATATATTATATATATATATATATATATATATATATTTCTTTTTTTAGACAAATTGTTCCCTGTTTTCCAGGTACTGTATTTATAACATTTTATGTGACAGTGAAAT
>CM035790.1:42929047-42951547 GCA_020466265.1 Siphamia tubifer
TGCAGAAAAGACAAAACTGATGTGGATCAGTCCACACCACACTGTCTACATCCTTATATGTGTGTGTGTGGGTTTATATTCAAAGTGTCGTCTTCATATTACACGTATGAAAGAGTGTCTTTGGTAGATTTGGTCGCTTTGACCCAGAATCTGTGTACCCAGGGGGACTGTGCTCATGCTCGGCAGAGACGATAAGGCCACCTCTCAAACACAGCTAATGACTTCTAACAACCTGACTGATGATGCTCATGCATTACCCCACAACACACTGACCCCCACCCTTCTGTGCGCTCACTCTCTTCCCATCCACCCTTCACTAAAAATACTGCACAGGTACACAGTAAAATCACACATACTGGGTTGATCTCATAAAACTATTGCAGTAATGACAATGTGATGCCATGACCTCTTTTTTTTTTTTTTGGTGTTTTCTTTCTGTTTTGAATATGGTTTTTTTTTTTTTTTTTGTTGCTTTTTTTGTGTGAATTCTGGCATGTTTGGTATATTATACATTTTATGTGTGTTTTTTTGAGGGTATTTTGTGGATATTCGAGTACAACCCGTTCCCCTCTTGAGGAATAAAGACTCGACAGACATAAACTGTTTTGATTGAAATGAATCCAACGTAACCCTGTGATTAATCTGATTAAACTTTTTAATCATTTAACAGCTCGACTTTTAACTTTTGATTTTACCTAAAAGCAATTATTTGGTCCCATTTATAAAGGATTTAACATTTGTATATAATTTTACTGATGAAAGGAAACACAATGGAGTGATATGGGCTTCACTTTGCAAGAATGCATTTGGTTTTAGTGTCATTTATACACTGTTTAAATGCATTTATTGGAAATAAATACAGTGCAGGTCCCACCATAGCATACAGTAACCATGTATTATAATTAGAATATTTTCTGTATGGTTGATTCCCATGAAACATGAAACTATTTCAGTAATGAGAATGTGTATTGCGGTGATAAAAATATATTGTACAGCTCTAGGAGACATAATACATTCCATACATATATACTGTATTTTCTGGACTATAAGCTGCTACTTTTTTCATATGTTTTGAACCATGAGGCTTATATACAAAGGCTGTGTCTATTCTGTGGATTTTTCTTCCACCACTAGGGGCACTCTAACCAGAATTAGAATCAAAACTACTAAGAAAAATCACGGGTTCCAGCGAAAATAATTAAAGTAATTTGTGATTTAAAAACACAGAAGAAATGAAGATAAATACTGTTTTTTTTCCCTTTTGGTTCTGTTCTGTAAACTGTTAGGAAAAAAATCTGTTCAGGTACAAACTCTGTAACTACATTTACAGTTCAAAACTCCTTCTGTACATGCAGTAAATATCTGATTTTTAAACATATATATCTGTGACTTATATATATTGTACCAAGCACACTGGTTATGTTTTTTTTTTGTGGATTTTTAAAAATACAGCGGACCGCGGCCTTATATACAGGTGTGTCTTATAGTCCAAAAAATACGGTAGTTCTAACAAGTATTTTTTTTATATTTCAGATAACCCAAAGAATACATTTGAATAAAGAGCAATGAATTGGAATCATCCTGATGGCCAGTTCAATAAATAATAATAATAATAATAAATAAAAAATGGTTCATGTCCACAAACGTTTGTTTTTTCCTATGTACGGAAACTTATGGAACAGCCTGTATAATAGAAAACAGGTCAAAGATTATTCCAATTAACCTGCTCTGTACTGGATTATGCTGCGTCACAGAACTGTTTGTACTTTTAAACACTTTTTATTTCAGCTGAATTCACACTGACAGCTGTGGCTAAGGGGGCTCATCAAGTCAACCGCAAACTGAAAGGTTAGCGGTTCAAGTCCCTGTGCACATGTCGCAGCCTTTCTTTGAATTGTATAGTCTTCAGTTTGCTCCCATTGTTTGTTCATGTTTTAAAGGGTCATATTCTGCTGACCCCACTTTTATTAGTCTTTGGTTTATTTAATTGTGTATTTGAGACCCCTAATGATAAAACAAAAGTTTGAATTCTAACGCCTCGAAAAAGATATACAGTGGTACTTCTATGTACGAAATTAATTTGCTCCAGAAGTGTTTTCGTACCATGAATTTTTTCGTAAATAGAGTCGCACTTCTGTAATTTGTTCCAAGGTCCCCAATATTACCCCTCCAACCCATTCTTCTTCTTTAAAAACTTTACTGGTTTTGTATGAAATATGTGTTAAAAAGAAAATGTAGGTTTAGATTATAGCCCGTTTGGGCTAATGGCGTTGTCCTGGACAGAAGAGTTAAGCCACGTCTCTGTCCAGAATGAGGACGCATCAGTCTGGTGGATCATGTTTGGTGTTTAAATCCAGCTTCAGGTTCAGTTTGTTTTCCAGTGAACGTAGGTTGGCGAGCAGGACTAATGGAAGCAGCGGTCAAAACAGATTAGCTCTTAGCTTAGCTGTAATTCCACCGCGACAATTGCACTTCTACTTTCTCTCGCGCCACTTACGATGTCTTTGGAGGCGTCATCTGTGGGGGGGGTAGACTCCGCTGTAAGACGCTGGATCTGACCAGTGTAGCAGACCGTGTCTCTGAGCTTATGGTTTTTAAACAATACATGAGCTGATGATAGTCTGCTGGTCATACGCTTCTACTAAAAGCATTGGTCCAGAAGGAGAAATTACCGTGAAAAGTGTCTGTGTTACCATGGAGACACAGCAGGGGCACCACCATCGCCCTGTTTTACTGTAATTTTATACGTACTGTAATAAAAGTTTAAATGAGCACACTGGGAAAAACTCAGGAAACAACAGTAACTCTGTGATGAATGAGGGTCAAAGGGTAACAAAAGGCATCATGGGTAACTCCCTCATAGCCTATGGGATGCTACATACAGTAAGTATGTGACATATTTACGTAGTTATGTATAGTAATGTACATACAGTACTGTATTTATGTCTCAGAGGTTTCAGTTTCCTTTCATAAATAAAATTTACTTTCGTGTTCAGAGACGAAAAAATTGAGGCAAAGATTTTTCGTTAACTGGGTCTTTCATAAGTCGAGTTACATATATACTATATATATATATATATATATATATATGAATGAATATCACTGTTCATTGAATGTGCTAAAACGTACGTACTTTAATATGATGAATCAGAAAACAAATGACAAAATGCGGTTAGTTCATGTTTTTAAAATATTTTTTGTAATAATAATAATAATAAAAAATAACTTTAATTTTAATATAATTTTACCACATGTGTATTACTGATAATGAAAACTCGAGTGGGTAATTGTCATGATTTAATGTCTGAAGCAGATAAAAAATAATAATTCTAGAGCAGTTGTTGCTACTGAATTAAAATTAAGGAGCACTTTGAAGTGATTAGTGACAATGAGAAGTCTTTTTTTTTAACAGTTGGAGGAGACAATGGTCAGTGTTAGATTTCATCATGGCACAGACTGTAGATGCACTTCACAGAACTGTGGGGAGAATGGATGAAAAGTGGCAGAACATGTCTGCTGTACTCTGAATAGAAGTTGGAACTAAAATAGTGTTATAACCCCCCCCCCCTCTCTCCTCTATCTTACAGTCAAAAGACACAGAAACAGATGAACTGATAGAACTGACCTTTCTCTGTCTTTTATTATTTCATACACAGCAGACTCCTCAAGGACGTACAATAACCCGCCCACCGCCACCCTCACCCAGTTTGCCTAAAAAAAGCCTTCCTTTCCTCTCTCTCCCCCCCACAAAATGTATTTGACATAGTTCAAGCACATGACCATGCAGTTGGAAAATAGTTTCTCACCCATGCACTACAATATGTGACACTTAGAACCCTCACCCTCACCATCACCCCTAACCCTAACCATCACCCTGACTCTCACCCTCACCCTCACCCTCATTGTTGTTTTTCCATTAGGTACATTTTTATGCTTACGTTATATTTGTCCAATTTCGGGGCCAATGGAAAAGCAACTATTGGCAGTTTATTGTTTCTATGCACTGCAACTACGGTTACTGTAGGTACCGAAAGCATTTAATTCGATACCAAAAACAGTACTTTCAAAACAGTATCTGTTTGTAAATGATATTTAAATTCTACTGCTGCATCTAATCGGACAAATAAAGAACAGGGTTAGAGCTTTTCCTTCAGGCGAGGAATGCATTAAATATAGGAAATGTTATTACAGAAATGTAATAAAGTGAAATAATCTATTCTAATCTATTGTCTCTTATCTCATATGTGCCTTATGTAGATTTCTTTTCTCATCTTTGTTATTTTTTTTAGATCGTATAAATGTTTACTTTTAGTTTTTAACTTATATATTTTTCATGTATTTAAATATGTATATATACTTTTTATTTTTCTATTTATTTATTTGGAAAAAGACCTTTAGGCACACATGTAGCAGAAATGACAAATAAAGTAATAAACTTGTGTACTTCATAAATGTAAAAAATTTTCCATTCTTCATATTTAACCCAAATCTATTTAAAATAATGGCCCCCTCATTTTATTAAATTGCTTTTGGAGGGGTGAAGAGTAGAAGTGAAAATGCGTCTATATGTGCATGGAGAATCATGTTTCCATATTGCAATGACTATATTTTTTTCAAAGATATAAACATAAAAAAAAAGGCTGAGATTTTCAAAGGTGTAGTTGCAGCTCTGATGTTCTTTCATAAACTGAGGAGGATTTTCAAAGACAATGTAGTGAATTCAGGGGAGAATGAAAATCCTGACATTAGAGACAGAAATATATGTTATTATTATTAACGTTCAGAGAAATTCCAGCAATAAATCTTTCACACAGTTGCAATAATGACTGACTTACAGTAGATTACTCATATAATCATGGTGTTTTGATAGTAATTGTAATTGGGAGATGATTTACTCCAGTCTACTGTATCTGCATCATGAAATTAGTGTAACTGAAGAGAAAAAAGGATTTATGTCTGTCCTCAGCTGGGGTGTTATCATGTCCCATTCAGTCTAATAGGGACATGAAAACACCGCTGTATGGTGTGTGTGTGTGTGTGTGTGTGTGTGTGTGTGTGTGTGTGATGTCACTTCAGTCTCATGCTCCTGAAAATACAGCTGTTACTCCCACAGGGGTGTATAAAAAAAGATAAATGCAGACTATCCACCCACATTTACTTGTACAATATTTTCCCTGAAATGTGTTTGTGAAATAAAAAAATTCTCCTTAAATCAGGGATCCCAAACATGTGGCCCAGGGGCCACATGTGGCCGGCCAAAGGTTCCCAAGTGGCCCCTGGGATGAATTTGCCAAAAGTTAATAATTCCACAGTCAAGGCTGTGGAACTGATGTTAGTTCAGATTACACATACAAGTCAATAATTATCTAGATTCAAATAACATAAAAACCTACAAAAAAAAATTATAATTCTGGGTTTGATGTGAAAAACAATTTGACAATATGCCGATAAATTGACAACTTCCAATTTTTATCTTATGGAAATATTTTCATTTGCAAACTATAATGTAACAATAAATTGTATAAAAAAAAAAAAATAATAATAAAAAATAATAATAATAATAATAATAATAAAATAAAAAACCTGAACAAGTATGAACAATGTCTGAAGAAAATTCACAACAATTTTTAACCATATTTTTTGCTTCTTCATGTAAAATATGTTGAAGCAAAACATTGTTAAAATTGCATATATTTTGCTTGGACATTTGATGGATTGAATTATGAATAATTGATTGAATTTGGATTAATCATGACTAAATATTAATTTTAATCAATATTGTGTAAAACTCAAGAAAGAAGTGGATATATTTGCCATGTGTTTGTCATATACTATGCAAAACATTAGCCTGGTGCAGAGTCCTGCACGGTTCTTATTTTGACATACTGCAACCGCCCGTACCCGTCATGTTTAAACTCGTATCCGACTCGTTTTCCGGCGGAAAAAAAAAAAAAATCCGCACCCGAACCGACCCGCTATAAATGAACCCGATATCCGACCCGAACCCCGAAAGAAAATGTCAGATAGCCAAACTGAAATACAAACATTTATTGCCACGAATATACTGAACAGTGACATAGCCAAGGCAGAGCCAAATAAAAATGTTGTTAGCCTACGGGCTCTTTTTAGCCTATGAACCGCAAATTAGACCCGCGATCACCCACGTCCGACCCGAACCGAACCCGTATCTGACACCAGCACAACAATTTTCACCCGTTTCGTGAAAATTTGCGGTTCACCCACAGGTGCACCCACGGGTACCCGAACCCGTAGCAGGACTCTGGCCTGGTGTTAGCATTAGCCTAGTGCTAGCTTCAGCCAAGTGCTAGCAGAATCCCAGACTAATGTGTGCTTCATGTTAATGTATTTTTAACCTGAAAGTACATGATGAAAAGAAAACTCCATTTTCCAGAATGTACAAAACACTCACAACTATTCTGTCGCATGCTAAATCCACAAAAATTAAATCACAAAAAAAGATGAAAAATCCAAATATATTCAAAAACTAAAATACAGAACGAAAACACACAAAAAATGTGATGACATATGATATAGGGAATGTAATCAACATGTTTATTCAACAACCAGACAACTGTAAACAACTGTTCCATTTAATTGCATTAAAACATTTAATCAGATTAATGATGATGATGATGATGACAATGATGAATTTAATCTGCATTAAACCATTAATTTTGACAGACCTTGAAAAAAAACCCTGCAAAACAATATTTGAGATAAAGAAAAATTCTGAAGGGCCCATAATGTTTACCTTTCATGAGGACCACAGTTATTAATGTCTATTATTTTAATGATGACATTAGCTTGCGCAGGGACTACAGGTGCAAATTAGCATTAGTGCTACAACCTAGAACACTACATCTGTCCTGTTTAAGGCTAATGTTTATTGTACATTGTCCCTGTGTCTCAATAAATAAATAAAATTAAAATTAAATGGAAATTGCCAGCAGCACCCCAGAGAGTGGGACCAGACGATCTCACCATTTTAATTTACATAGACGTCATTCCACGAAATAGAGGCTAATGGAAGCGCAGCTGTCTAAAAGAAGCTAATGTGTATTTGAAAATGCAGAACACTGAGAATAAACTCCATCAGTCCAACTATTGCACAGACACGTGTGTCAAATGTGTCAAAGCTTTTGAAAATATTTTATGCACATCAGCACTTGTTATAGAAGTTATATATTCTACGACTGCATTAGAGATTTTAATTTATTTTATCATCTGTTGTGGTGTGTGTATAGGCAGGGGGGGGGCAGAGAGAGGGGGGGGGGGCAGAGAGAGAGACAGAGAGAGTCAGAGAGAGGGACAGAAAGAGATGGAGGGAGAGAGAGAGAGAGAGAGACAGAGAAAGAGAGAGAGGGGAGGGGCAGAGAGAGAGAGACTGACAGAGAGAGAGAGAGACAGAGAGAGAGAGAGACAGAGAGAGGGAGAGAGACAGAGTTGGAGAGAGAGAGAAAGAGAGGGACAGAGAAACAGACAGACAGAGAGACAGAGGGAGAGGGGAGAGGGATATATATATATATATATATATATATATATATATATATATATATATATATATATATTGTATTGATGATTAATTGTTGATCTTTTTTATTGATGATTATTGATGATTTTATGGCGGTGTTGAAGAGATGCTGCTACAATGACAGTTTGGATATTAAAAAAATATATATTTGGAGCCAATGTATTAATAATGTATAAGAAAAAAATGCTTGAAAGGTTCAGAATTTTTTTTTATTGTTTTCCTTTGTTGACACTTTATGTAGAAAAGCTGTGTGTGTGTGTGTGTGTGTTTCTATCTTTGTGGGGACATTGATATGTTTACACAGTTACACCATGGGGGACCTCTAAAACTAGGGGAACCAAAATTCAGGTCCCCATGAAGGTTAAATATAACATAAATGTCCCCACTAGTAAAGTAGAAAGGATGTAGCCCTATAAATACATTAATTATTTTTATTTTTTAAAGGTTGAAGATTTTTGAAAAAAAAAATGTTGTTTTTATTATTTTTAATGTATTTATTTTTATTTATTTATTTTTATTTTTTAATTTATTCCATAATTTTTTATTAATATTTAAAATGGGATTTAATTTTCAAATATTTACATTTATTCTTTAATTTAATTAAAACTATTAATTATTATTATTATTATTATTGTTATTATTATTATTATTTATTTGTATTTTTTAATTTAATTTTTCATTTCAAAAATGTGTTTGCACTTCCTACCCAATGGATACTTGATTACATGGTCCTCATGAGATACATAAACAAGTAAGCATGTGTGTGTGTGTGTGTGTGTGTGTGTGTGTGTGTATTGTGATGCATTGAGTTGCACAGTAAGAGGATTTCTTCGACTTCACAACACTCTGGTAACTGATGACTGAGGTGTTTATAGCGATCAATGTGCAAACCAACCAAGCAGCACAGTTTGGATCAGTTCCAGAACTATTTAATGGGTTTTAGTTTGAAAATCTACAAAAGCAAAGACTGCAGAGTTTTATTTAGAGAACCGTTTTCATGTTGCTGTGCAGAAACATCATTTGGACAAATATAAGAGAGACTAACATGTACATCTGCCAATGGAACATGTGACAATGATCATTTTTTTTCCAGATCTATTTTCTAAAAAAGATCTTCTTATGTCTCACTGAAAAGTTCCTCTTTCTATAATTGTGTTGTTTTGGTAAAAACATTAAAGCTGTCATTCCATGGTTATTTCATATATTATTATTGTGTTCTCCATTGTTATTGAATACATTGTGGTGTTGGTTTCTATTTTCCAGCTGTTTTTTTTCATGGTAGTTTACCCGGTACTTCCTCATACATGTCCATGACGCAGCGATGAGGCGTCTCTGATTGGCTCCTAATGCATGAAGGAACAGTCCCCCTCGCCTCTTGCTGTGTATGTATTTACCTTTACCCAAGTATCATCCAGCTAGGTTTGGTGCCGTTGCCTTGTTGTGCACGAGGCTTTATTTCCACAGAGAGCACATGAACCAGGTTCATCCGCCATTTTTTTCTAGTTTGTGCAAGCAGCTACTGTGGCTCTGTCTTCTCTTCTAGATGCTAATGCTAATGCTACTTCAGGGATGGGCTTAACCCCACGTGGGTGACCGACTTTTTCTGGGTCCCTCGTTCCCTCTTGTTGTTTTCTGTGAAGTCAGTGGAGGTGACAAACCACTTTCAGACCAATTAGGTTCCAAAAGGAGTGTGGAAAAGTAGTTTTCAGCGGAAATGACACCTTTAAATTAATTATATTCTATGACACGAGCACTTGGTGATGTGTAACCCAAAACTCTAGAGTTCTCTATTTGCTCTTTGTTGGATACTTAATGATTTAAACTGCAGTTTAAATATAGTCAGAAGTCAAGTCTGAATAAGCATCAGAAAAGAAACACAAACATAAATGAGACAGAAAAATTAATGTCTTTCTAGCAATGAGAGTAAGACAGAGGACAGATCAGTTAGACTGCTCGTCTCACTCTGAATCTGCCTTGTTCCTCTTTTATTGAAAAAAAAAAAACAGTTATGCTCTGGTTTACATTTGTTCTGGGTTAGTTAAAGATTTTCTCAAATAACAGTGAAGTCTCACAACTACCAAGGTCTCAAAGAACAGAGGACACTGTTTCAAACAAAGCACATAGAAAATTGAAGGTTAATAATTCCTCAAAGGTATGAAAAAGACAGTGGGTCAATAAAAGTTCTATTACTCTTAGTCTCTATAAGAAAAACTGGAGTGTCTATTGCTGGCTCATTGACTGTCAGCTGTTGTCCTTGAACACTTATTCATCTGTGAAATACTCTGACTGAACTAAGACTTTGACTCCATCTGCACGGAAACGAACTTGCGTTTAAACCGACGTACTTTCTTAGCGAATTAGCCTTTTGTCAAAATGGGACCGGTGTGTCATCAATACCCAGAGTGGGAAGATCTGGACACACGGTGCCATTTCCGTCTCCATCTTGACAAGTAAACGTGTGTGTGAGACATGACCAGAAAAAACAGCAGCCTTGCACCCATAACATTTATTGTTGTAACAAGACAACAACAATGGTGGACAACGAGGTAGCAGTGGTGAATGGGTGAGGGTGTTAGCAGTGTTATTATTGTTGTTTGTGGCCGGTAGAAAAAGGATGTTGGTGCATGCGGACTACTTCTTCTATTGTTCTCTTGTATCCAGTGGGACTGGCGTACAGTGCTCTTAGTGGTGTGGCATGGAACTTGCATCATTTTCAGCAAGCGTTTCACCCCCATGCTGATGCAGTTTTTTTTCCTGAAACAGTTCCATAACTCTAAAAAGTACTCAGTTGCTATTGTTGACAGGGGTGAGGTTTAGATCACGAGTGTTTCCCAGGAGGTGTCATGGCGGCATGTATCTATATTTAGAAATGTCAAATAGTAAATGACCAAACTCTGAGCTCTTAATAAAAGAGAATGACCTTAGCGCAAATTGTAACTCTGTAAAATATTGTATTTTTATACCAATAAAAAGAAGTTTATTGTAATACAATTCATAATGTATTTTTACATGTATGTGTGTATATATTCTTTTCCAATTTCAACTAAAATTTTTTTATTATTCATAATGAATGTAGTGTTTTGATAATTCCAATGACTAGCTCTTATTCTGAAATAGTGAGTCTTGAAAATATGGAAATAAAATGAAACATATTAATATTTTATGAGCTCAGGATTTAGAAAAATCCCAGATTTCAAAATATCTGAGGGTTTTTAAGTATAATTTATGTTAAAATCTTCTTCGAGCATGTCTATAGGGTAATAACATCTTAATTTGTTCAGAAATAGAAGTTCCTAGTATAGGACGACAGCGCCACCATATAAACACGACACATATTGAAACTAATGATGCAAACAACATGCCGCCATGACACCTCCTGGAAACACTCTTGATCTAACCTCACCCTTGTTGACAGATAGGAAATTACCTGTAGGCTCCAAAATGTCATCATGACCTTTGAACCTATTCTACAGAATATATTTTAAAATACTCCTCCTCAGGACCCAGTTACATTTCAAAGTCACTGACCAGTTATGAACTAAAACACTAAGGTCGCCAACGCAGGCTTATAGTGACGCCCAGATATATGACAAAGAAAATTGTTGACGCAGCCTTTGTTAACTATGCACCAAAGTTATGGAATACAATTCTAAAAGACAAGAGGGAAGACAGTTCACTATATTTAAAACTAAATTACAAACATTATTATTTTCATCAGCCTTTGAAGGGAGATTCTGTGACCACATTTTTTTTACTCTTTGTTACTTATAGTTTGTGCTTCATCAAATCTTAATGTATTTCTCATTTATTCTATTGAAACTGTATAATGTATGTATGATCAGTTTATCTGTACTCTTGTAATTTTATTTATTCACAGAGACTTTTATGTATTTTTTTATTTCACCCTGTCTTAAAATTGTACTTTAATTTTTAATTAATGTGAAGCATTTTGGGTTACAGTGTTTGTATGAAAGGTGCTATACAAATAAAGATTATTATTATTATGTTAGTATTTTATCTTTATTATTTAAACACATTAATATGATTATTGCCTCAAACGTTATTGAACATTTCATTTCCATAGATTCTTCTGCTTTTATGTATTTTATTCAAAGTTCTAGGAGAATTCTAAAGGCATAAAATAAGGTTTTACTGTTAAAATAATTTAAGCCCAAAAGACCCAGTGTTACATTTCTGGCAGTTCTCTTTATATTTAACCTTTCCTTCACCATTCATCACTATTTATTGTCCTATTATGCTTGTTAGTTTGAGTATTTTCAATATAAAGTGTTAAGTTTTTATTATTATTATTATTATTATTATTATTATTATTATTATTATTATTATTATTATTATTATTATTATTATTATTATTATTTGACCTTGAGTGACTTTGAAAGGTCAAATCCATTGTGTCACTTTTTGAGAGGCAGATGTCCATTAAGAGCTAAAATGTTTGTGAGGGGGCGGGGTTTATTGTACCAAGTGGCACCAGTTGTTTTAAGTTTGATTAGATATTTGGACTAGTAATGATAAAAAATACACTTGGGATTTCCTTTTTTTTTTTTCTAGTGGGTTTGAGTGGAACATTCTACAACCCAGAGGTGGGCGGGGCTTGAAAAGTCTCCTTCATATTGGAAAAAGACTGAGTTTCTGTAAAGACATGTCTCACAACGGGGGAGACATGAGGGTCTGCGGAGGAATTGAGACCAAAACGCTTCAGTTGTGCTTCATACAGACAATAAATGAATGATTTACAAGTGAAAAGGAAGGATTTAAAAGCACCATAAGTTTTCTTTACACTATATTTCTGTCTGAAATAAAGACAAATATAAAAGTCAGAGAGATAATAAGGGAAATGAAATGCTAACGGTGAACAGCGTGTGAGAGCTAGCTTAATTTCCATGTGATATTTTCTCATTTGATGTGCACTTTACTCAGACATATGGAAATGAAGAAACTCCGTTGTTAAATATTCAGTCTCCAACATGCACCTCCTGTTCCCTGTGCGTGTCCAGGTGTGCGTCTCTGAAGACACGACAGCAGAAATAAAAGCCCAGGCCACAAACGAGTGCATAACTCAGCAGCTTTTTAGTCAAATCACAGTGTGTTCGTCGACCTCAGGATACCAGCCCAGTTCACAGACCCCAGGGAGGAAACATAAACACCACATCCATTGACCTTAACCCTTCATATTTACTCCTTATGCATAAAAGATGCTGTTTCCACCACTTCCCATCATTTCATACCCACAGGATGTTGGATTATTGCGCTGGAAATAAACCCCTATGGTGGGTGCAATTACGCTATAAAGAAGAAAGAAAAAATAAAACTGTGTGACCTAAAGAGAAATGGATTTTATATAATATTTAATATATATTTAACCCCTTCATGCCTGAATTTAAATATAGGTAACAAAAAATATGAAATAAAAATACAAATTATTATTAATACTATTATTTGTTATTATTATTTATATAGCACTTTTCATATGCTTTACATCACACCCTCCATTATCCCACAGTTGCAAGTACAGTAAAAAAGAATAAAATACAAAATAAATAAATGATAATACATAAGAATAAGAATAATAAAATAAATACAAAATGAATGACTGAATAAATAAATAATAGCAGCAGTATTCTCTCATTCTCAGTTAATATTTTTGTTCATTCCTTTTTGAGTAATTTGTTTTATTTTTAGTTTTTGCTGAACATTTTGTTTGTTTGTGTGATTTTGTGCTGGAAATAAAATAAAACTGACCTGAACTGAACATCACAGATTTGTTCCTGCTTATACTTAATACATTTTCTATTACACAGAGACATTGTTATAATAATAATAATAATAATAATAATAATAATAATAATAATAATAATAATAATAATAATAATAATAATAATAACAATAACAATAATAATAATAATAATAATAATAATAATAACAATAACAATAACAATAATAATGTTTTTATTCCTGCTGTTGTCGTTTCTCTTAAGGCTTTGGGGTCAGTTTTTGGTCATGGGGGGGGGGGGGGGGTGTATAATATATAAACTATAATTCCACTGTGTTGTATCTACTATTACATTACTCAAAAAAGGATAAATTAATAAAATAAAAAAAGAGATTAAGCTCATCACTACATCCTTTCTAATGAAACCTTGGATCAGCGTCACTATCCAATAATAATCAATGGTATTTTTCTAAGCTGCAGTTCAGAGGTTTTAATCAGTCAACATGAGTGTGTGACCTATCCAGTATTCCCGTACGGACACAAGAGGGAACAGTTTGTACCATTAAACAACTCCTGACCCTGAGGTAGAATCAATACTGAGCATCAGCCAACCTGGCATTCACTCAGCCACTTATCCACTGCACACTTTCATTCATTTAACATCAATAATACAAGCAATAAATATCATGTATATATATTATATGTGAATTTTATAGGGCTGTCAAATGATCAATACTTTTAAATCCAATTAATGACAGGGTTGGTTTGGATTCATTTGGATTAATAATGATTAAAAAACTTTATATCAGTTGGCTGTTTTGTTTGGATGGTGGTGGTAGTAGTGGGAGGGGGGGGGGGGGGGTTGTGCTCAAATTTTCCACAAAAAAGAGACAAAGAAACACAAAAAATCCACTAAAATTCACCAAAAATGTAAACTGAGATAAAAAAAAAGGGATGAGAAATCCAACACATGTTCAAACATTCTTGTAAAATACATAAAATACACAAAAATATGCGCAAAATGATGAACATATATGCAATTAACAACTGTTTCATTTATTTGCATTACAATTTTTAATCAGATAAATCATGAAGATGGATTAATCTGCGTTAATGCGTTAAATTTGACCTACCGTAAATTCCGGATTACAAGCCGCTACTTTTTTCCTATTCTTTCAACCTTGCGGCTTTTTCAGTGACGCGGCCAATTTATGTAATTTTCCTAACGGCCGCCAGAGGCGCTCAAGTAGAAAAGGTAAGATTTAGACCGGTGGAATATATGCGTAGAGGAAGACTGAATGAAAAAGGAGGGGCGGAACAAATGCAGGGTGACGGGTTTAAGTGGGAGCGGTAAAGTTGACGGACAGGTGTACAAGGGGTAAAAAGTTGCTTAAAGAAAAACCCGCGGCGGTGTGTGAGAGAAGACAGAGGCTCGACCAGACCCTGTGGATTATTTTTGCACGTTGGCACGGAGGAGTTTGACCTGAACTCTCTGCGAAAGATTAAAGTTATCGCTGACTCTGCGATAGATGAGGCGAGGCGGCGACCAGCCACCTGTTTGTGGATGCAGGCGGACATTTTTCCCTCCCTTACCTTTGGAAATATACACTTTTTTTTCCTTGGATTACTTTCAACGGGACCCGGACTCTGCAGGTCTGCATCAAACCTTAAGTATCATTTTCCGTTCATTTTGCCGGCTGTGATTTTTGGACTGTGGACTTTAACCCTTGTGCGGTCCTTCGGGTCAAAGAGAGCCGGTGGTTCACAAATGTACCTTTTTATACGTACTGTAGGATGCCATTGCTTACTACTGAAAACAGTAATATATCCTTGGGGGGTGGGGTGATGAGTCTATGGAACTGAACTTTAGAATCTGGGTTTTTAAGACCCGATTGTAGGACACAGCCAGTGTGCCTTTTACGAAGGACCGCACAAGGGTTAATGAAGGACATTTAGTTTCATTCGCGGGACTTGAAGTCGGGTTTGGGTTAATTTTGTGTTTGTGTTACATGTTTTAATGTGGGCACATGCGGCTTATATACATGTGCGGCTTGTGTATGTACAAAATCGGTTTTCCTCTTAGAATGAGGTGGGTGCGGCTAATAATCAGGTGCGCTCTATAGTCCGGAAATTACGGTAATTTTTTTTTTGTTTTAGGTTTTTTTCTTAGTTTTTTGCTAGTATGACAGTGTTAATGCTAATGTTACTGCTAATATCATTGATAAATTGATATTATTTTATTGGTGTATATGACAGTGAGGATTTTATACATATATATATTTGTTATATTATTATATTTGTTATTATTAAAATTATCACATTGATATTCATATAAAACAATAATTGCTATACAGATACAATTTTATTTCTTCCTACTCGTTTTTGAGGATGTTTAATTTATTTAACATTATACACACACACATATATATATATAGAGAGAGAGGGAGAGAGAGAGAGAGAGACAGACAGACAGACAGACAGACAGACAGACAGACAGACAGACAGACAGACAGACAGACAGACAGACAGACAGACAGACAGACAGACAGACAGACAGACGGTTGTATTTGTTTTAACTGTTACTTTTACATATCATTGTTGATTTTTTTATTGTTTGATTTGTTTTTATTTCATTTTCTATGTTTGAAATAAAGATAAAACAAATAAAAATCCATCACACATCTTTCACATATATTGTATTTTATTCTTTAACCATCTGGACAAAGTTCAATAAGCGAACACAATATATGAGGAACTGCAGCACGGTCAGTTTTTAATGATTGTTTTTTTTTTTTTTTTTTTTTTTTTACAACAAACATATACTGTACAGACTGAAAGAGTAAAATCCAACACACTGTTTCTGGGTCTTTTTAGAGAATACATTCAAACAGAACCACTTTGGTCCAGAAAAAGGAGAGTGACCCAAACTGCTGGCTTTAAAAAAAACATCTGGTCACAGCTGCAAATATATTTGAACCAAATACTTTGACCAATACTTACATATATAATCTACCCACAGCTGGGAAGTAACTAAGTACAAGTACTTCATCACTGTACTTAAGTAGAGGTTTTTAGGTATTTTTCTGGAAACTTTTTACTTTTACTCCTTTTATTTGTTGATAAATATATGTACTTTATACTCCTTAAATTTATATAAATATATATACTTTATACTCCTTAAATTTATATCAATATCTGTACTTTATACTCCTTAAATGTATATCAATATCTGTACTTTATACTCCTTAATATCATATTTATTACTTTTTAATCTCATGCTGATGATTTTTCTCTCAAGTGTGACTTTGTTTCCCATTTGTCGCATTTTATCTCACACATTTGACTCTTAGAATTATAGTTATATCTGATATTTATGACTTTTTATCTCATATTAATAACTGTTTTCTTCAGTCGTGACTTTTTTCCATTTGTGCCACTTTTTTTTTTTATTTTTTTTTTTTTACCTTTATTTGTATAAAAGAGTTGAATCAGTACTTGTACTTTTACTAGAGTATTTTTCACACCAGTGGTTGTATATTTCTACTTAAGTATAGAATGGGAGTACTTTTGACACCTCTGAATCTACCAAATTCTGTGTTACACAACATGGACCAGAACATTTTCCTGCTTCTACAAAAAAAAAAAAAAAAAACACTTTTCACAATTCAGCTTTGAGCATCATCATCATCATCATCATCATCATCATCATCATCGTCATCGTCATCATCATCATCGTCATCATCATCATCGTCATCATCATCATCATCATCATCATCATCATCATCATCATCATCATCATCATCGTCATCATCGTCATCGTCATCATCATCATCGTCATCATCATCATCGTCATCATCATCATCGTCATCATCATCATCGTCATCATCATCATCATCGTCATCATCATCATCATCATCATCATCATCATCATCATCATCATCATCATTATCATCATCATCATCATCATCATCATCATCATCATCATCATCATCATCATCATCATCATCATCATCATCATCATCATCATCATCATCATCAGTGTGTGTTCTCTACGACACTTTATTATGAAAAATAACCTCAACCTACATGTGTTTTTATCCAGTACCAACATCTATTACCTGGATGATGAACATGTTTGCATTGTGCTCTGAGCCATAACAACAAAGAGAAACCGTTTCCATAGCGATACACTTGTGCTCATAACTTCACATACCCTGACTGAATGCACAAGGGACGGTCTGGAATGTATAAATGACCCCAAATATAAGGTCAAATCCACCTGCCGTTGGTTACACTGAAAAAATCTGAATTTTTTAAAATGTATTTTTGTCATTTCTAGTTAAAATATCTCAACACACTTAATAAAGGTGCACTTTTTATGCACAATTTGAAGCAGATACTTTCTAAAAACAAAAAAAACAAAAAAAAGTAGAGTAGGTGTTATAAAAGAATAAAAATATTTTCCCAAAAAAACCCAAAAACAAAAACATTTGTTAATTTTTTTTGTCCATTTGACCAAATTTCGTATTCAACATAATATAAAATAATATAAAAATATTGAATATGAATACTTTCTCTTTTATGTCAGTCAATATTTATTTTTAAAACAGACCCAAAGTGCATCTGTTTTGAATTTTTAGCCCCTCTGTCTAGTTTTGAGGACCAGTTTCTTTCTAAGAAATGAAAATAATAACATTATAAACCAGTTATTTATAGTCTCTGAAAAAATAATGAAAAAAAAAAATCACAAACTCCGCCAGTGTATGTAAACTTATGAGCACAACTATACCTAAATCTGTCGGTTCCTCGTGCCTTATATGGACATAACTTTCAGGAATGATTCAACGGGCTGTGTCAGATTGACCTTTGACCTCTGAGCTCTGCGTTAAGCCATTTGAGCTGGTTTATATCAACCCTTCACTCTTCAAATGTTCCAAACCACATCTCAGAGTGATTCATAACACTGTAACACACTTAGAAATGTGAAATACTGAAACCAAACGCTCCTACAAATACACTTGTGCCTCCATTTTGTACATTTAGTACAACGTCTGGATATTAATACAAACTCCATCCTATAAAAACAAGTCCTCAGTGTTAAGGAACAGATGTTGCAGGTTTTATATTATTAATGTGCAATCACCTGGATATAATATCTATTTGTTCATTTAATGTTTTTATTTGGATGCTAATGTGTAACGAAAATAAAAAAATTTGATTAATTTTTCAAATTTTATGAGATAAAAAAGTGTTTTGTGGAGGATGGGAGTATTGATCACATTGAAATAGTGTCAAATTTGAAGCAAAAACACCGAGGTGGTAGAAGTACTCACATTCTGTACTTAAGTAGAAGTACAGCTACTTGTGTGAGAAAATACTCTGGTAAAAGTACAAGTACTGATTCAACTCCTCTACTTAAGTAAAAGTAAAAAAGTACAATTTCTCAATTGGAATAAAGCACAAAAGTAAAACTACAATGTTTTTTAACCAGGAAAAAACTACAAAGTTTCAAAAGTATCTAAAATAAATCCTTAAAAAGCAGAGGTGGAAGTACCTAAGTACTTCCTTTACTGTACTTAAGTATATTTTTTTAGGTATCTGTACTTTACTTGAGTATGTAATTTTCTGGCAACTTTTTCCTTTTACTCCCTACATTTTTGTATAAATATCTGGACTTTATACTCATTACATTCTCAGAATAGACTCTTTTTCAAATCACACAAATGTGACAATATGAAAAATAAATCAGAAATTGTGACTTACTATATCATCATTTTAACTATTTACCTAATAATTATACATTTCTTATCTCATAATTATGACTTTTTTTCTCAAAGTTTTGACTTTAATCTCATAATTTGGACATTTTATCTCATATTTTAGACATTTTTTTTCTCATAATCTCATAATTATGCTCTTTTTTTAAAAAATTTAAATCTCCTTAAATGTCCATACCCACAAAACTGAGTACCAAGACCTAATAAAACACATCATCGTCACTTGTAAAAGCTTTATTTTTGGATTTTTTTAAAAATTATTTCGTTATTTACTAATTATTTTCAGGTGATTGCACATTAATAGGATCATAATTGTGAAAATCCTTTTCCATTTCTGCACATCTATCTTCCTAAATTCCTTTGAATCTCACACACTGAGCGTTTTAAGTCCTTTAAGACCTGGTTGTAGCTCAGAGTGATTCATACAACTGTAACACATCGCTAAATCTGAAATACTGAAACCCAAACACATTCACACTCACCCGTAAGACACTCACACAGTGGTGTCACTCTGTTTTTGCGAGGATATAATGCATTTGTTGGAAGGAATATGTAACATCTGCGAAGGTTTTTTGTATAGATGGTTGTGTGTTGACAAAGCTAACTCCATTTGGAGATTCAGCTAATACGTTTCCATAATGAATGCTTTTCAATCCGTGTATCATTCTTTCAGTCGTTTTTCAAAATGAAACCAAAAATAAGACGGCGAAACAACAACTCGTTTGTTCTTATTCTTATTTCTTTCCAAAACCAAAATGAAAAAATGGATAGCGATGCGGTTTTTTACTTTTTATGTTTAAAAAAACAATGAAAAAAAGAAAGAAAAAAAACCAATAATGGTAATTTTCTGTTTTATCCAATTTTGACCTGAACTAAATTCAATAAACTGGAAATGACCTTTGACCCGCAGTGATAAAGATGGAAACCTATGTGGTATTTGGGGAAACTAAGAGGGTCACTCTAAGACATGAAGATATGACGACGGAGAAAACTGGTGTCCTCTCATACCATAATGATCTTCACGTTCTTTCGTTTGTTTAGATTAATTTCCAGTTTACTCAATTTGTTTCAGGTCAAAATTGGATAAAACAGTGAATTGGTAAAAAATTATTTAACTAATACTTAATAATTATAATTAAGTAAGCATATTTAACTCTATTACATTTAGGCCAAACAGCGGTTGGTTAAGATAAACCTCTTGAGTCTTCTCATTGTCTTTTCATTTGGGGTGTGATGAGATCTCATGTGACAAGATCATGTAATTTGACAAAAATAAATCTGTAAATCTGTCTCCCGAGATTTATTATCCAGCAAGCAGCCGGAAGTCTGGATGCCAGACGTCAGAAAATACTGGTATTAGCTGGGTGCCATTTGCTCGTGTCTCGTCTCGTGAGATGAGTGTCTCGTCACACCCCCCCTACTTTTCTTTTTTTTTTATATCACATCAGTTACAGTATTACAAAATATTTCAACAAAATTAAAGTTACATAGTCAGGAGTCCTAAAAGTCCAGGTTGTTGACTGTCCATGACCCGAATGAGCACATGACACTAAAGGGGGGGGGGGGTTGACACACAGCTTATAATATCTTCCCATTTTGGTTTTGGACACAGATAATGAAGAAATGACTTGTTGTTTTTTCATTGTCCTATTTTTGGTTTTATTTTGAAAAACGAACAAACGAATGAACGATACATGAATTGGAACTAAGCCACTGGCCTAAGGCCAAAACTGTCCTCCCAAAAACATAGTTCAATAGTAAAACTTTCTCATACAACTACACAAAGACAAGCACTCATGCACACATACGTACAGACAGACATGCATGCCTCGAAATATTGTATATTGACAGTAATCAAATCAAATAAATCACCTCTATATAAACACGTATAAACACAATAATTACCCATTATAAATTAACATTGTGCAAATAGTCAAGTTAAGTTAGTTCTGGCCAAACACCGAGCGACTCAATGGATCATTAATCCTCTGCTGAAGGCCTCCCCGCCTTCAAAATAAAAGCAATCTATTCAGAAACTGAAAGAAAATATAATGTACCACTGCTCATATTTTGCCTGGGAGAAAAAAAAAATTTAAAATAAAAAAAGAATAGAGAGAGTTTGTTCTGTTTTGGGGCCTGCAGAGTTTGGTTGGAAGTAGACGGGCCCCTGCAGACACTGAAGTCATTAACACAGTCTGATGTGACGCCACTGTACAAGCACACATCCTCCGTCAATGATTCACACAACTGATGACTTCTAAGCTCACTAAATCTGCATGCATGACAGCCTATATTTAACACAGCGAAAAAAAAAATACAAAAACACCCCAGTGCCAGAGGTGACGTGTTATTTTAAGTTGTTGGATTCATTCTTTATGCATGTCTTCCTTCACAAATCACGTCCATCTGCTGTATTTTTAACCTTTATTTGAGTGCATTATTTGTCCTCTCAGCTTTTGTCTCCAGGGGTTGAATGTACGTCTGTTAAAACTGCAAACGTAACAAAAAAATGTACAGCTTTTTAACGTAATAATCCCACAAATGTAACAGCAGTCACCTGCCAATTTAACACATTTGTGGCAATTTATTACAATTTTGAGAAGTAACTGTTAACTTCACAAACATAATACCCCACAAAGGTATTAAAAATTAGCATTTTTTAACGTAATAATCACACAAACGTAAGAGCAGTCACCTTCCAATTTATTACATTTGTGGGAATTTATTACAATTTTGGGAAGTAACTGTTAACTTCACAAATGTAATAACTTCCCATGAATGAAATAAAAATTAGCAGCAGTTTATTACATTTGTGGGAAGTTACTACAATTTTGGAAGGTAACTGAGTCATAACTCTCAAATGTTAGACAAATTAGCATCTTTTAACATAATAATCCCACAAATATGACAGCAGTCGCCTGCCAATTTATTACATCTGTGGGAATTTATTACAATTTTGGAAGGTAACTGAGTAATAACTCTCAAGTATTAGACAAATTAGCATCTTTTAACATAATAATCCCACAAATATGACAGCAGTCGCCTGCCAATTTATTACATTTGTGGGAATTTCTTACAATTTTGGGAGGTAACAGTTCAACCCACAAATGTAATATAAATTTGGGGTAGAGCGGGTCGTCCATTAACTGAAGAGTTGGCGTAATAATCCCACAATTGTAACAGCAGTCACCGGCTGATTTATTACATGTGAGGGAATTTATTCAAAGTATATAAAGTAACTGTTAACTTGACAAACAAACTAACTCCCCACAAATGTAATAACTCACAAGTTGAAAGCTGCAATTTTTTCTTACATTTGTTGGAAAGTCATTACATTTGTGTGATTATTACATTCAAATCTGCAAATTTTTCTGATGATTGTGAGGACTTATTACATTTGTGAGGTTAACATACATGTTATAATTAGCTAAGGTTGT
>CM035790.1:42956547-42963714 GCA_020466265.1 Siphamia tubifer
AAAATTCATCTTTTATTGTCTATAGATGATCAGGGCACCCCCCCCCCCCCCCCCACACACACACACACACACACACACACATACACACACACACACACACCTCCCTTATCACATTGCTGTCGTGGTGCTGCAGGTTTTGGACACACACTTAGAAAACAGGAAATAACAGTTGATTGTAAGTGGAATACTTGTGACTTGGCTGGAGTTTTGTTTATTGCTTTTCCTTTTCACTGTAAAATGAAATCAGTTCATTCTTTTTGTATAATCCTCAGTATTATAGGGTTAAAATTGACACTGGTGAATGATTAAAACATTTGAATCGGATTAATCACTGGGTTGCTTTGGATTAATTTTGATTAATCATAATTAAAACACTTTATGATGGTTGACTTTTTATTATTTTGTTCTTTTTTTGGGGGGGGGGGGGGGTTGTACTCGGATTTACAACAAAATACACAAAAATACACTAAGAAACAAAAAAAATTGTGAGAAAAAAATACACAAAAAATGTTAAAATCTTTTAAAATGCACAAAATATAAAGTGATGAAAAGCGATGAAAAAAAATCCAAAACATATTCCAATACTCCTATAAAATACAGAAAAAAACACTTTTTTAAAAGAATAAAATACCCAAAATATGCTATATATATATATATGCAATTCAAGAGTTTCAACAAAACAACTATTGCAATTAATTGCGTTAAAATTACTAATGATGATGGATTAATTTGCATTAGTGTGTTTAGAATTTTGAGAGCCCTAGTATTTTGTTTTTTTTCTTAGTTTTTGCTAGTATGGGAGCGCTAATGCTAATGCTAATGCTAGTATGATCATTTCTAAATGGGTATTGTTATATTGGTGTATATAAGTTTAAATCTGAAGCCGTGCAAACTCTTTTATTAAAGTTTGACACTTTAATTAACCAACAAACCTAAGATAATGAACATTATAATATTCCTAAATTAAAAGTCCTGTGGCTGCACTTGTCAGCTGTGACTTTGTGCTCGTCCTCTCTCTGTCAGCATCTTCATCAGAACAACCCCCTGATGGTCGCCTGTAATGTTGACGCATATTGTCTACGGCCCCGTGGACAAAAAAGGTCAGCGTCATTATGTGACAGTGTGTCACAGGCAGCTAGCAGCTAGCAGCGCATTATGCTAATGTTATTCCAACTGACACATCAGTAAATACAACACAAGACACGCTGCGTTCACTGAACCCTGAACAAATAAACAACAGCGACACTCTGGCACATGACAGGTTTTTATTTTTAGTCTGTCATGAATTTTAAATCAGGACAAAATTATGTTAACATATTTTCCTTAACTCCCTTCTCTGTGTTTAACCCTCATGTTATGTTCATTTGTCAGGAACAGTGATGGTGTTTCATGACCCGATGCATGTTTAATTATCCAAAAGATAAAAAAAATACAAACAAGCACTGTTTACTTTTTTTCTGGACTATAAGGCACACTTAAAACCCTTTAATTACACATTATAATCCAGAGTGACTTATATGTGGACCAGTGATGCATGGGCTGACCTGAAGTGAGCAGGCGCCTGCGGTCACCCGCGGTCATCTGCAGTTGCAGGTCATTGAAAAATATTTTGAATGATATTTGGATTGTGGTCGGTCAGGTTGTTTTTATTTAAGATAAACATTAAAATAACCTGGTAAATCATTGTCATTTAAATATTAGGTAGAATTTTCTATTATTAACACAAACACTTTGACTTTTTTATGTAATTATGTAACTATGTGATACAAACATGATCGCAAATGAGGTGAAACATTTTCATATTATATGTTGATTACACTCAAATGTTGCATTTTTAAACGTAACATAACAAGAAGGTTAATGTGGAATTCAGACCTAAATATAACATTTACAATTTATGTAGATCACAGGGAAATATTTTAAAATGCATAATTCCATAAAAAAAACATATTTAACTAAAAAAGACACATTTACAGTAACAGTTGTTTATGTTCAGTTAATGAGACTTTAATAACAATTTGTTTTCAGTCAGTTTTCCTGGTTAAATGTGAATTAAATCTGCTTTTATTTACCTGGAAATAAGTTGACATTTCAGACAGACTTTTACCTCCAGTTTGACTGCTGGGTCAAATTAACCTGAACATTATTTATATGATATAAACATGAAGAGGGTGATGACAAATATGTGAGATGAATTATTCTCATATTATATGTTGATTACACTCATTAATCCAAACAGAAGAAGCATATTGTAAAAAATACTTTTAACTATTTTTCCTAAATGTTTGAATTTTAACATAACAGGAAGATTAAATTATTACTGTAGGATTTAAAGAAAAATCTGTTCTTAAAATTAATGAGTGAAAATAAAAATAAAATCACAGTCTAACCTGGAAGGAGGAGAAAAAGAGGTCGACGAAGAGTTTGGTCAAACGTAAACCCATGGAGCCGGTGGTGGTTTCATCTGTGAGGAAGATGAAGAACATCTGATGGATGCCCAGCAGAGGGATGAGGGTCAGCGTGGACTTGGCTAACCTGGGGGAGGGGAGCACATGATAGTCTGTGTTCATTTACTACAATAATATCAACTACATTATAACTACATTTTCACTTATTCAGATAATGTTCTGTATTTTATTATTATATTAGAGTTATACATCTGTTTAAATCTGTTTAAAAGCACAAATTGAAAAACACTTTGGTACATTTTGATCCAGATTATCCTCATTCTGAGAATAAAAACCTGCTCAACTTTAATCCATACTATTTACATATTAGGGGTGTGACGAGACACTAATGAGACGAGACACAAGATTGGGTTCACAAGATTGAGGCGATATTTTAAGAGAACTAAATTACAAGTTACATGAATGGACACAGACTTTTATTTAACTGAGTTGCACAAAACTCTGTAAGTGTTAACTTTTCATCAAATTGAAACAAAAATAAAATGTTATGAAAGTTAAACTAAAATAAATAAAATGATATATTTCTCTGTTTTTCAAAATCAAATCTGCACGTTGATAACTTTTGAATGATGAAGCAGGACAAAAATATAATATATAATATAATGTTAACTCACAACCAATGAGTAATGTGAGTAAAGTCACATGACTGACTACTATTTAAAAATGCGGGTCGAGAAGCGGGTCGAGTCCGTCCTTTTCAAATATATTTCTTGCGGTCTGAGGTTTGCGGGTGGGCTAATTAAAAAAGCTGTCGTTTATACATCGACCCACACATCACTGGTATGTAACTATTCATTCATTATTTTATGAATTTAATCAGGTTCAATTAGATTAGATTACATTGAACTGGATTACATTAAAATTACATTAGAATAGATTACATTCAATTAGACTAGATTAGTTTAAACTAAACTAGATTACATTACATTAGACTATTTATAATTAGAATGGATTTAATTAGATTAAATTAGATTAAACTACACTAGACTATATTAGATTATGGTTTTTAAGCATTATTGTACATTCATGACAAAAGAGAAATTTCTGTTTTTTACTGAGAACAGACAATATCTACCTGTCTGTCTGTCTGTCTGTCTGTCTGTCTCTATCTCTATCTTTTTTTTTTACCCTAAAACACACAGTAAAACAAACCCACAGTAGAAAACAAACACACACTCAGTTTTTACGAACCTGAAACGACATAAACAACAGCTGAGGCCATAAAAAGGGTTCATTTAAACAGAGGAATAGGTTTTAAACTCACCTGAATTTGTAATCTGTGTATCTCATTTGGTGCGCTCGCAATTTTGAAACGAGGATTTTAATGATGTGGATGAAAATGAGGAAATTTATCTGTAAAAATCAGACAAAAAATGATTTCAGAACAGGTGGAAACGTTCATAAACAGATTTAAAAAAAAAACATGCAATGAAAAAAGATGCAAATTTAAATTGTGTTTTGTATAAAATTCACTATATTTATTCCAAATATAATCAGTGTTTTTATTTTGTTGTGAAGAAACAAGGTAATAGCAGGTAATTTGTCACCGATAACAGCAGAAAATTGAGTTTTTTTACATTTAGACGACTGTGATTTGATTATTTTTGACAACTTAAACTCTGATATACATCCTGAAATAGCTAAGTGCTGCTCATAAATATATTTATATTTATATAAATATCATAAATAAATATATTTATGAGCAGCACTTAGCTATTTCAGGATGTATATCAGGGTTTAAGATGTCAAAAAATGATCAAATATCTTATATCTTATATCTTTTTCCAGAGGTTTGAGCTGTTGTTTGTTTTTTTTGTGTGATTTCAACACAGGCAGTTTAATATCATTACACAGTAGTTGGTATTTGCAGACAGTGGGTGTCTATCCTGATGAAAATCATTTATGATGTGACCTTTTTAATTCTCAATAAAAATATGTTGTTGTCATTTGTAGAAACAAGAGTAAAAGGAAATCGAAGCTACATTTTACACTACTCTAATTCAGTTATTTTTAACACTTAAAGACGTCGACCTGTGTTTGTAGTGACTTTGTGAACTCATTTATTATTCATTACTGTTTATTATAATATGACCCTTTGTATTTTTTTTTCTTTTATTGGAAATCAGGGTAAAATATTCAGAGTTAGTTTAAAGGTTATTATATCAAATGAGAAAAAACTCACAGAAAATGTCTCTTTTTTTTAATTAAAGAAGAGATATTTTATTTTTAAAATGGAATTATACATTTTAAATCATTTCCCTGTGGTTTACATAAACTGTAAATCTATGTTTAGGGTTGAACTCTTCATTAATTCAACTCCACATGTTCATTTTTAACCCTTAAAGATGTCAAACTGTATTAGTAGTGACTTTGTGAACTCATTTATCACCGTTTATTATAATATGACCCTTTGCATTTTTTTTTCTTTCAGTGAAAATCAAGGTAAATTAAGCCGAGTTAATTCAATAACTATATATTAAAATATCAAAACATCTGAAAAACCACGTCATGAAAGCTTACAAACTTTTTTTTCGATACTTGAGTGTTTTTTTTTATTATTATTCAGGTGTTTCCATTACCAGTTTTCATAGCGTTCTTTACATTTTGCAAATTTCCAAGAGTAATGGAAACGCAGTTAATGTTATTCATCCTAAGGACCAGATTGGACCCTTTGGTGGGCCGGATTTGGCCCCCGAGCCTTATGTTTGTCAAATGTTTATTTCTGTGTTTGCTTTTTGTTTTCTCTTAAGTGAACAACGATGAGCTCACGTTAAAGAGGAAAACACCGAAATGGGAACCAGGCGTCCCTGTAACAAGTCAAACACAGGAATTCCTGTGGGCTACAGGCCACTTACACTAACGATTAATACATGGAAAAAGCCCGAGTGTGTGTGTGTGTGTGTGTGTGTGTGTGTGTGTGTGTGTGTGTAAACCGTCTGACATAAGAGCTGTGATTAATTGAAGTTGTGTAAAAGCTCAGGTCTGACCTCTGGAAAACACACGTCCAGTGTCAGTGGTCAGTGTTAACGTTTAGCCGTTAACATGTTTCCCAGATGTGCAGCTCATGCCACAGATAAACTTTTACGCTCCATGAATAAATGACATGGCTTTAATATTTTACTGTGTATGAATAGGGAATGGTTTACTGAAACACACAGCAGCACTTTAGGTTGTTTAACCCTTAAAGAGTCTCTATATTTAACCTTTACTACGTTATTTATCACTATTTATTTTAATATTATCCTCTTTATTTGAACTTTTTTCACTCTAAGCTCTGTATTATCCTTCACTAAATATCAGAAACACTGTTTTCGAGCAGTTCTTAAATGAAATACTTTAGATATTTAACCTTTAATGCATCATTTATCAGTATTTATTGTAATATTACCCTCTTTATTTAAATTTTTTCAGTGTAAATCATGTTTTATGCGATATGCAAATCACTGAACATGAGAATGTTCATACAAGCAGAGTACATTTAAAAGAAACAGAGAAAATGTATTGAAAATTTGAGGTTTTTTTTTTTCAATTAAAGTATCATTAACTGAACATAAAAATAATTTTTGCTGTTAAAATTAAATAATTTAACCCAGTGTTACTTTTCGGGCAGTTCTGAAATGAAAAATATATATTTAACGTTTACTATTTCATTTATCACTATTTATTTTAATATTATCCTCTTTATTTGAACTTTATTTTTTCACTCTAAGCTCTGTATTGTCCTATATGCAATTCACTAAATATCAAACAAAGAAAACTGATGGAAAAATTTAGTTTTTTTTTTTTTTATTAAAGTATAATTAACTGAACATAAAAAAGGTTTTACTGTTTAATTAATGTTGGCGAAGATGGGTTTCCATGTTCACTACTTATCTTTATTATTTAAACACATTAATAGGTTTATTGACTGAAACGTCATTGAACATTTTCTTAGTTTTTTATGTAATTTTTCAAAGTTCTAGAAGAATTCTAAACATAAAAAGGGGTTTTAGTGTTGAAATAATGGAAATAATGTTATTTTTTGGGCAGTTCTTAAATGAAATCCTCTATATTTAACCTTTACTATGTCATTTATCACTATTTATTTTAATATTACTCTCTTTATTTACATTTTTTTTCAGTGTAAATCATGTATTATGCTATATGCAATTCACTGAACATGACAATGTTCATACAAGTGCAGAGTAACTTCAAAAGAATCAGAAAAATTAGATTGAAAACTTGAGTTTTTAAAAATTAAAGTATCATCAACTGAACATAAAAAGGTTTTACTGTTGAATTAATGTTGGAGAAGATGGGTTTCCATGTTCAATACTGAGACTTTGAACGTCCAACTAAGACACATTTGATGTCATTGAAAAGCTGAAAAACAGTATTTTATCTTTATTATTTAAACACATTAATATGATTATTGCCTCAAACTTTATTGAACATTTTATCTTCATTAAATGTTTTGCTTTTGTGTCTTTTGTGCAAAGTCTTAGAGGAATTCTGATGATATTAACCAAAAAAATACCCAGTACTATGTTAGTGGTTGTTACAAAATACATTATTCCCTATATTTAACCTTTCTTAAGTGATTTATCACTATTTATTGTCATATTATCCTTGTTACTTTGAGTATTTTCAATATAAATCATGCATTTTCTTGTTTAATTCACTGAAAATGAGGATGTTCATAAAAGCTCAGAGGAAATTC
>CM035790.1:42963814-43056314 GCA_020466265.1 Siphamia tubifer
GAACAAAAAGAACAAAAAAATGGGAAAAATCGATGAAAATTTTACAAAAATGGGATAAAATGAATAAATATGATGAATATAAGCATCAAAACAAGTAAAAAATAAACAAAATGGACAAAAATGTACAAACATAAGCAGCAGAATTAATGAAAATTAATAAAAACACCAAAATGGGAGAGAAAATATTGAAAAATTAAAAAAAAAAAAGTAGCACAATGACAAAGAAGAAGAAAAACAATAGAAACAGATAGACAAACACACACAATAATAATAATAATAATAATAAGAATAATAATAATCATCATCATCATCATGTTAAATAAGAAAATGTTGAAAACTACAAAGAAACTAATACTACTGCTAATAATGATGATGATAATTGTTATTATTTTTATTATGATTATTTTTTATTTTTTTTATAGGTACCTTTTCTGACATTCAGGAACATCATAGAACAAACAGGAGAAAATAAAACAAGTAATAAAAGACAGTAAAAAGCACTTACAAATCTTTGATTTTTATATATTTCGTAAAACTTACACTTTTTTTGGTGTTTTTTTGTGCAGAGCTTCTAAGGGATTCATAGAAATGTTTTTTTTTTTTTGCACCAGACACTATCTTGTGTACACGCGAACATTTCACACAAGCGGAAGAAACTTATCTAGTGGGCGTGAGAATGTGTGTTTTTGGCAGTACCTGGTGCCAAATACTACTTCCTGCCGAAAACTCCATCCCCCATGGTGGGGACTTTAACAACACACATTTGGAGCTATTCTGGTGTGAGAGGGCGACAGGGCGACAGGGCGACAGGGCGACAGGGCGACAGGGTGACAGGGCGACAGGGCGACAGGGTGCACCGCAACACAGTTTTTTTTAAGTATTCACTTGGTACATGATGACAATATTAACTAATGTTAACATACCTGGCTCTGAAATATACACAGGACAAACATATATAAAGTGTTCGATCCATAAGGTGTTGAATCACTTAAAAGGATTAAATAAATAAGTACATAAAGAAAAACATTTTAAATAAAGAAAATAAAATAAAATATAAAAGGAAAATAGGTCAACTATCATCATGTATATATATATATATATATATATATATATATATATATATATATATATATATATATATATATATATATATATATATATATATATATATATATATATATATATATATATATATATGTGTGTGTGTTGCTGTTTAGGAAATAAAATAATATATGGAATGAAACCTTTCATTCCATATATTAAGACAGAAGATGTTTAGAAGATATTTAGCTTTACAGCCTTTAATCAGAAAAGGAAGGAAATGCTGAATGTTTGTGAATGAATGTATTCTCAATAAAAAGAGTCAAAAACAACATGAAAATATGGAGAAGGGGACACGGATCTATCTGTCTGTCTGATTGTCTGTCTGACTGTCTGTCTGTTTGTCTGTCTGTCTGTCTGTCTGTCTGTTTGTCTGTTTGTCTGTCTGTCTGTTTGTCTGTTTGTCTGTCTGACTGTCTGTCTGTTTGTCTGTTTGTCTGTCTGACTGTCTGTCTGTTTGTCTGTTTGTCTGTCTGTCTGTCTGTCTGTTTGTCTGTTTGTCTGTCTGTCTGTTTGTCTGATTGTCTGTCTGACTGTCTGTCTGTTTGTCTGTTTGTCTGTCTGTCTGTCTGTCTGTTTGTCTGTTTGTCTGTCTGTCTGTTTGTCTGTTTGTCTGTCTGTCTGACTGTCTGACTGTCTGACTGTCTGGTCTGTCTGTCTGTCTGTCTGGTCTGTCTGTCTGTCTGTCTGACTGTCTGTCTGTCTGTCTGTCTACCCAGCCGTCTTTCCAATATATAAATTATGGATCATATTTGTTTGTATGTGGAACCTGAACTATCATATATATTTCTATACTATACAAACAGGAACAGATTGGAACCTTTGATGGGCCCACATTTGGCCCCTGGTCCGTATGTTTAACACCCGTGCTTTAGGGTGTCCCTACAACTGAGCTAAAGTAAAGTCACATGTGGATCAATAAAGTTCGTCTTAGTCTAATGTGGAGAAAAAAAATGTGTAAAGAATCAAACTCACTTCTTTATTGACAAAGCAGTACAAAATGGCCACCAGAAGACCCTGTGGAGACAAATAATACACAATAAGAACCACATATGAACTCAACAAAGACATAGTCACTTATTTTCATATCAATTTAAAAACTAATCATCAATTTCCCATAAGATCCTGGTTTTTTTTTTTAAACAAAAGGTGCTTTTTCAATGTTAATCAAAGTGACTATTTATGGTCATTTCCACAAAAATACAAGGTCAATCCTGTGCCTCACTGAGGTCCACAAGCATTTTTAATAATTAAAAAATAAATAAATAAACAGTGATTCAGAGAGGTTTTATAGAAATATTGAAGCTGTAAAAGTGAATATGAGTTTGTTTTTTTTGACCTTGTAACGGTTGTTTTATTGCATGTATTTATTTTTTAGCAAGTGCTGCTGGGATGTTTTATAGCAAGAGGAGGGAGACTGTTGTCACGGCAACTGACAAGGAGGTAAATGATGATATCCAATAACACAGAGATAGGAGAAGCATTTCAATGAGTGTCCTACAAAGGTTTTTCTATCCTAACTTTTATTTTTGTCCAGATAAACTTGTCTAAAGTTCCTCTTTAGAAAAGTTTCACTCGAATCCTTTCAGTATCGACCAGTTCTTGAAATAATATCAAGTAGTTTGTTTGGTTTTTTTTCCCATGTATTTCTTATTTTAGTAGATTATGTGCCTTTCAGCATTTTAAACAATTCAACTATTCAACTTTATTCAGACATTTTAAGACTTTAACGACACCTGAAGGAACAAATATCTGAGAAAATAAGGTAAAGAGAATTTTTATTATATACTGTCAAGACCTAAAAAATAAATAAATAAATGCATTTAATGAACAAAACACCAACTAAGAGTAAATTCACTTCCAACTGAACATAATGACCTCCGTACATGGATGTAAATAACTGTAATGATAACATCCAGTGTGTACAAACAGACGTGTGACTCACTGTCTCCATCACTATCGACCGCTTTCGACAAATATTTGTTTTTGTGACACTCGATTGATACTGAATTTTCTTTAGTGATTCATAGTCCAAAGTTAGATATTGGAGGAATTTGGTCCATATGTGTTTTATCACATGTTTCTGTGGGAGTTTCAGGAAGTTAAATATTAACCTGTGAAGACAAGGGGCTACATTTGGGTCAACTCCTAAGTGAGGGTTTTTTTCTTTATTCCACCTGTTTTTAAGTGATTTATTATCATTGATTACAATATTTAAAATAAAAAAAAATCAGCAAATATCTAATGTTTTCCTGTATTTCATTTATTAATCAAGTTTTAAAGTATTAAACTTTTAAATATTTATTTCTACGCGTCTATGTGTGTGTATGTATGTACGTATATATATATATATATATATATATATATATATATATATATATATATATATATATATATATATATATATATATATATATATATCCTGAAGTCAACAGATTCTGTTCTCCTGAATCTGACCTGAAATGTCCTTAAGTATTTATTTACTAATCTAATTAATTCTTTTTCTCAGGTTTATTTAATAATAACCCATATTTTAGTCGTCATAATCATTTTGTCAAGGCTTGTTATTAGCGTTAGTATGAAAGTTGGGATTTGCACTTTACATCAGTTATTGTTATTGTTTCATCATGACATTTTGAGTTCTTGATTTTTATGGGGGTTTTTTTTCCTGCGGCAGAAATATTACTTAAAAACGTAACCTTTGAAAAAAAAAAAAAAAGGTTTGAAAATTCATCTTTTATTGTCTATAGATGATCAGGGCACCCCCCACACACACACACACACACACACATACATACACACACACACCTCCCTTATCACATTGCTGTCGTGGTGCTGCAGGTTTTGGACACACACTTAGAAAACAGGAAATAACAGTTGATTGTAAGTGGAATACTTGTGACTTGGCTGGAGTTTTGTTTATTGCTTTTCCTTTTCACTGTAAAATGAAATCAGTTCATTCTTTTTGTATAATCCTCAGTATTATAGGGTTAAAATTGACACTGGTGAATGATTAAAACATTTGAATCGGATTAATCACTGAGTTGCTTTGGATTAATTTTGATTAATCATAATTAAAACACTTTATGATGGTTGACTTTTTATTTTTTTGTTCTTTTTCTTTGGGGGGGGGGGGTTGTACTCGGATTTCCAACAAAATACACAAAAATACACTAAGAAACAAAAAAATTGTGAGAAAAAAATACACAGAAAATGTTAAAATCTTTTAAAATGCAGAAAAAATAAAGTGATGAAAAGCGATGAAAAAAAATCCAAAACATATTCGAATACTCCTATAAAATACAGAAAAAAACACTTTTTTAAAAGAATAAAATACCCAAAATATGCTATATATATATATATATATATATATATATATATATATATATATATATATGCAATTCAAGAGTTTCAACAAAACAACTATTGCAATTAATTGCGTTAAAATTACTAATGATGATGGATTAATTTGCATTAGTGTGTTTAGAATTTTGAGAGCCCTAGTATTTTGTTTTTTTTCTTAGTTTTTGCTAGTATGGGAGCGCTAATGCTAATGCTAATGCTAGTATGATCATTTCTAAATGGGTATTGTTATATTGGTGTATATAAGTTTAAATGTGAAGCCGTGCAAACTCTTTTATTAAAGTTTGACACTGTAATTAACCAACAAACCTAAGATAATGAACATTATAATATTCCTAAATTAAAAGTCCTGTGGCTGCACTTGTCAGCTGTGACTTTGTGCTCGTCCTCTCTCTGTCAGCATCTTCATCAGAACAACCCCCTGATGGTCGCCTGTAATGTTGACGCATATTGTCTACGGCCCCGTGGACAAAAAAGGTCAGCGTCATTATGTGACAGTGTGTCACAGGCAGCTAGCAGCTAGCAGCGCATTATGCTAATGTTATTCCAACTGACACATCAGTAAATACAACACAAGACACGCTGCGTTCACTGAACCCTGAACAAATAAACAACAGCGACACTCTGGCACATGACAGGTTTTTATTTTTAGTCTGTCATGAATTTTAAATCAGGACAAAATTATGTTAACATATTTTCCTTAACTCCCTTCTCTGTGTTTAACCCTCATGTTATGTTCATTTGTCAGGAACAGTGATGGTGTTTCATGACCCGATGCATGTTTAATTATCCAAAAGATAAAAAAAATACAAACAAGCACTGTTCACTTTTTTTCTGGACTATAAGGCACACTTAAAAGCCTTTAATTACACCTTATAATCCAGAGTGATTTATATGTGGACCAGTGATGCATGGGCTGACCTGAAGTGAGCAGGCGCCTGCGGTCACCCGCGGTCATCTGCAGTTGCAGGTCATTGAAAAATATTTTGAATGATATTCGGATTGTGGTCGGTCAGGTTGTTTTTATTTAAGATAAACATTAAAATAACCTGGTAAATCATTGTCATTTAAATATTAGGTAGAATTTTCTATTATTAACACAAACACTTTGACTTTTTTATGTAATTATGTAACTATGTGATACAAACATGATCGCAAATGAGGTGAAACATTTTCATATTATATGTTGATTACACTCAAATGTTGCATTTTTAAACGTAACATAACAAGAAGGTTAATGTGGAATTCAGACCTAAATATAACATTTACAATTTATGTAGATCACAGGGAAATATTTTAAAATGCATAATTCCATAAAAAAAAACATATTTAACTAAAAACGACACATTTACAGTAACAGTTGTTTATGTTCAGTTAATGAGACTTTAATAACAATTTTAAAAGTCATGTTTTCAGTCAGTTTTCCTGGTTAAATGTGAATTAAATCTGCTTTTATTTACCTGGAAATAAGTTGACATTTCAGACAGACTTTTACCTCCAGTTTGACTCCTGGGTCAAATTAACCTGAACATTATTTATATGATATAAACATGAAGAGGGTGATGACAAATATGTGAGATGAATTATTCTCATATTATATGTTGATTACACTCATTAATCCAAACAGAAGAAGCATATCGTACAAAATTCTTGTAACTATTTTTCCTAAATGTTTGAATTTTAACATAACAGGAAGATTAAATTATTACTGTAGGATTTAAAGAAAAATCTCTTCTTAAAATTAATGAGTGAAAATAAAAATAAAATCACAGTCTAACCTGGAAGGAGGAGAAAAAGAGGTCGACGAAGAGTTTGGTCAAACGTAAACCCATGGAGCCGGTGGTGGTTTCATCTGTGAGGAAGATGAAGAACATCTGATGGATGCCCAGCAGAGGGATGAGGGTCAGCGTGGACTTGGCTAACCTGGGGGAGGGGAGCACATGATAGTCTGTGTCCATTTACTACAATAATATTATATATGTGACCCACCACCACGAAACCAGGCATAAGTGTGTGTAAATCCAAACTGAGTTATCTGTGTATCTTGGTAGAGTGGAAACTAAGGTTTAAAATGGTGAAAAAATTATGTTTCTATCACAAGTAGAACCAAAGTTATGGTCATTTTAATATCCACATTTGGACATATTATGCAATTTGCATATTTTTAGATATTGTCCGTTAAAGTTTTGGACTGTTTTGGGGTAGGAAGTCTTTAGCAATGCATAATAATTCGTATCCGATTGACAAAAAATATTCACAGATGTTAAAGGACACTCTGATGGACATGTCACAGAAGTTTTATATATTATAATAATAGGACAGAAGTGTGACGTATTATAATAATTTGGCTTACACCATTGGACAGAACATTCAATATAAGCTTTTATCTCGTACCAAACACTTGGGTGTTTACCCATGGAACGGAGATCGGTTTGTTCGGCGAAAAGAGGTGGAAGTCGTCTTTGTCTTTGCTCAGCAACACCTGAACTTTTGTCGCCGCTTAAATAATTGACCCAATAAACACCTTTATTGATTGGATTTCAATGTAATGACCACAGGAACTGAACATAGAGGTGTTAAGGTACCGTTTTTTGATAAGATTTAAACACAAATAAGAAATCACCTTCCAGCCTAAATTTGCCTGTAGCTCTGAACGGGTCAGCGCGACTTATGCCTGGTTTCGTGGTGGCGGGTCACATATACTACATTATAACTACATTTTCACTTATTCAGATAATGTTCTGTATTTTATTATTATATTAGAGTTATACATCTGTTTAAATCTGTTTAAAAGCACAAATTGAAAAACACTTTGGTACATTTTGATCCAGATTATCGTCATAAAAACCTGCTCAACTTTAATCCATTATTTTATTCTGTACTATTTACATATTAGGGGTGTGACGAGACACTAATGAGACGAGACACAAGATTGGGTTCACAAGATTGAGGCGATATTTTAAGAAAAATCAATTACAAGTTACATGAATGGACACAGAGTTTTATTTAACTGAGTTGCACAAAACTCTGTAAGCGTAAACTTTTCATCAAATTGAAACAAAAATAAAATGTTATGAAAGTTAAACTAAAATAAATAAAATGATATATTTCTCTGTTTTTCAAAATCAAATCTGCACGTTGATAACTTTTGAATGATGAAGCAGGACAAAAATATAATATATAATATAATGTTAACTCACAACCAATGAGTAATGTGAGTAAAGTCACATGACTGACTACTATTTAAAAATGCGGGTCGAGAAGCGGGTCGAGAAGCGGGTCGAGTCCGTCCTTTTCAAATATATTTCTTGCGGTCTGAGGTTTGCGGGCGGGCTAATTAAAAAAGGGGTCGTTTATACATCGACCCACACATCACTGGTATGTAACTATTCATTCATTATTTTATTAATTTAATCAGGTTCAATTAGATTAGATTACATTGAACTGGATTACATTAAAATTACATTAGAATAGATTACATTCAATTAGACTAGATTAGTTTAAACTAAACTAGATTACATTACATTAGACTATTTATAATTAGAATGGATTTAATTAGATTAAATTAGATTAAACTACACTAGACTATATTAGATTATGGTTTTTAAGCATTATTGTACATTCATGACAAAAGAGAAATTTCTGTTTTTTACTGAGAACAGACAATATCTACCTGTCTGTCTGTCTGTCTGTCTGTCTGTCTCTATCTTTTTTTTTTTTACCTTAAAACACACAGTAAAACAAACCCACAGTAGAAAACAAACACACACTCACATCAGCTTTTACGAACCTGAAACGACATAAACAACAGCTGAGGCCATAAAAAGGGTTCATTTAAACAGAGGAATAGGTTTTAAACTCACCTGAATTTGTAATCTGTGTATCTCATTTGGTGCGCTCGCAATTTTGAAACGAGGATTTTAATGATGTGGATGAAAATGAGGAAATTTATCTGTAAAAATCAGACAAAAAATGATTTCAGAACAGGTGGAAACGTTCATAAACAGATTTAAAAAAAAAAAAAACAAGCAACACATGCAATGAAAAAAGATGCAAATTTAAATTGTGTTTTGTATAAAATTCACTATATTTATTCCAAATATAATCAGTGTTTTTATTTTGTTGTGAAGAAACAAGGTAATAGCAGGTAATTTGTCAACGATAACAGCAGAAAATTGAGTTTTTTTACATTTAGACGACTGTGATTTGATTATTTTTGACAACTTAAACCCTGATATACATCCTGAAATAGCTAAGTGCTGCTCATAAATATATTTATTTATGATATTTATATAAATATAAATATATTTATGAGCAGCACTTAGCTATTTCAGGATGTATATCAGGGTTTAAGATGTCAAAAAATGATCAAATATCTTATATCTTTTTCATAGTGATTTTCCAGAGGTTTGAGCTGTTGTTTGTTTTTTTTGTGTGATTTCAACACAGGCAGTTTAATATCATTACACAGTAGTTGGTATTTGCAGACAGTGGGTGTCTATCCTGATGAAAATCATTTATGATGTGACCTTTTTAATTCTCAATAAAAATATGTTGTTGTCATTTGTAGAAACAAGAGTAAAAGGAAATCGAAGCTACATTTTACAGTACTCTAATTCAGGTATTTTTAACACTTAAAGACATCGACCTGTGTTTGTAGTGACTTTGTGAACTCATTTATTATTCATTACTGTTTATTATAATATGACCCTTTGTATTTTTTTTTCTTTTATTGGAAATCAGGGTAAAATATTCAGAGTTAGTTTAAAGGTTATTATATCAAATGAGAAAAAACTCACAGAAAATGTCTCTTTTTTTTAATTAAAGAAGAGATATTTTATTTTTAAAATGGAATTATACATTTTAAATCATTTCCCTGTGGTTTACATAAACTGTAAATCTTTGTTTAGGGTTGAACTCTTCATTAATTCAACTCCACATGTTCATTTTTAACCCTTAAAGATGTCAAACTGTATTAGTAGTGACTTTGTGAACTCATTTATCACCGTTTATTATAATATGACCCTTTGCATTTTTTTTCTTTCAGTGAAAATCAAGGTAAATTAAGCCGAGTTAATTCAATAACTATATATTAAAATATCAAAACATCTGAAAAACCACGTCATGAAAGCTTACAAACTTTTTTTTCGATACTTGAGTGTTTTTTTTTATTATTATTCAGGTGTTTCCATTACCAGTTTTCATAGCGTTCTTTACATTTTGCAAATTTCCAAGAGTAATGGAAACGCAGCTAATGTTATTCATCCTAAGGACCAGATTGGACCCTTTGACGGGCCGGATTTGGCCCCCGAGCCTTATGTTTGTCAAATGTTTATTTCTGTGTTTGCTTTTTGTTTTCTCTTAAGTGAACAACGATGAGCTCACGTTAAAGAGGAAAACACCGAAATGGGAACCAGGCGTCCCTGTAACAAGTCAAACACAGGAATTCCTGTGGGCTACAGGCCACTTACACTAACGATTAATACGTGGAAAAAGCCCGAGTGTGTGTGTGTGTGTGTGTGTGTGTGTGTGTGTGTGTGTGTGTAAACCGTCTGACATAAGAGCTGTGATTAATTGAAGTTGTGTAAAAGCTCAGGTCTGACCTCTGGAAAACACACGTCCAGTGTCAGTGGTCAGTGTTAACGTTTAGCCGTTAACATGTTTCCCAGATGTGCAGCTCATGCCACAGATAAACTTTTACGCTCCATGAATAAATGACATGGCTTTAATATTTTACTGTGTATGAATAGGGAATGGTTTACTGAAACACACAGCAGCACTTTAGGTTGTTTAACCCTTAAAGAGTCTCTATATTTAACCTTTACTATGTTATTTATCACTATTTATTTGAATATTATCCTCTTTATTTGAACTTTTTTCACTCTAAGCTCTGTATTATCCTTCACTAAATATCAGAAACACTGTTTTCGAGCAGTTCTTAAATGAAATACTTTAGATATTTAACCTTTAATGCATCATTTATCAGTATTTATTGTAATATTACCCTCTTTATTTAAATTTTTTCAGTGTAAATCATGTTTTATGCGCTATGCAAATCACTGAACATGAGAATGTTCATACAAGCAGAGTACATTTAAAAGAAACAGAGAAAATGTATTGAAAATTTGAGGGTTTTTTTTTTCAATTAAAGTATCATTAACTGAACATAAAAATAATTTTTGCTGTTAAAATTAAATAATTTAACCCTTAAATACCCAGTGTTACTTTTTGGGCAGTTCTTAAATGAAAAATATATATTTAACCTTTACTATTTCATTTATCACTATTTATTTTAATATTATCCTCTTTATTTGAACTTTTTTTTCACTCTAAGCTCTGTATTGTCCTATATGCAATTCACTAAATATCAAACAGAGAAAACTGATGGAAAACTTGACTTTTTTTTTTTTAAGTATAATTAACTGAACATGAAAAAGGTTTTAATGTTGAATTAATGTTGGAGAAGATGGGTTTCCATGTTCACTACTTATCTTTATTATTTAAACACATTAATAGGTTTATTAACTGAAACGTCATTGAACATTTTCTTAGTTTTTATGTATTTTTTCAAAGTTCTAGAAGAATTCTAAACATAAAAAGGGGTTTTAGTGTTGAAATAATGGAAATAATGTTATTTTTTGGGCAGTTCTTAAATGAAATCCTCTATATTTAACCTTTACTATGTCATTTATCACTATTTATTTTAATATTACTCTCTTTATTTACATTTTTTTCAGTGTAAATCATGTATTATGCTATATGCAATTCACTGAACATGACAATGTTCATATAAGTGCAGAGTAACTTCAAAAGAAACAGAAAAATTAGATTGAAAACTTGAGTTTTTAAAAATTAAAGTATCATCAACTGAACATAAAAAGGTTTTACTGTTGAATTAATGTTGGAGAAGATGGGTTTCCATGTTCACTACTGAGACTTTGAACGTCCAACTAAGACACATTTGATGTCACTGAAAAGCTGAAAAACAGTATTTTATCTTTATTATTTAAACACATTAATATGATTATTGCCTCAAACTTTATTGAACATTTTATCTTCATTAATTGTTTTGCTTTTGTGTCTTTTGTGCAAAGTCTTAGAGGAATTCTGATGATATTAACCAAAAAAATACCCAGTACTATGTTAGTGGTTGTTACAAAATACATTATTCCCTATATTTAACCTTTCTTAAGTGATTTATCACTATTTATTGTCATATTATCCTTGTTACTTTGAGTATTTTCAATATAAATCATGTATTTTCTTGTTTAATTCACTGAAAATGAGGATGTTCATAAAAGCTCAGAGGAAATTCAAAGGTTATTAAATCAGAAAGAGAGAAAACTGATTGAAAACTCGATTTTTTCTTTTTAAATTAAAGTATCATTAACTGAACATAAAAAGGTTTTTCTGTTAAATTAATGTTGGAGAAGTTGAGTTTCCATCTTCAATACTGAGACTCTGAACGTCCATTTAAGACACATTTGATGTCACTGAAAAGTTGAAAAACAGTATTTTATCTTTATTATTTAAACACATTAATATGATTATTGCCTCAAACGTTATTGAACATTTTATCTCCATAGATTTTTCTGCTTTTATGTATTTTATTCAAAGTTCTAGAAGAATTCTAAAGGCATAAAACAAGGTTTTACTGTTAAAATAATTTAAGCCCAAAAGACCCAGTGTTACATTTCTGGCAGTTCTCTTTATATTTAACCTTTCCTTCACCATTTATCACTATTTATTGTCCTATTATTCTAGTTAGTTTGAGTATTTTCAATATAAATTATTATTATTATTATTATTATTATTATTATTATTATTATTATTATTATTATTATTATTATTATTATTATTATTATTATTATTATTATTATTATTATTATTATTATTATTATTATCATTGAATGTAGAGTACAATACCCTGAGGGTTTAGAACTAAGATGTTAACTTTTATTTTCTTTACTTTTTTTTTTTATTTTCAGTTTCTCTGTCCAATCTCATACAGAAAAAGTCAACATATTATTATTTTTTTCATGACAATAAATGGTAGTGAATGGATTTTTTTTTTGTTTTAAAATAGAAGAATTTAAATTGAATTTCAAGGCATTTTTCTTTGTCAGTGTCAAATCAAACTAACCAAATTCAATTTTTGTTTTTGTTTTCTAATAACCAGAAAGAAAGTTATTTCCTAACAAACTGCCTGCGTTGGAAACAACATGATCCAACAGTTTGTTTTGTCAGTGGTGGTTTGGGTCTTTAAGAGTTAAAAGTTTAGGACGTGATCATGGTTTACGACAGTGAAGACACAGAGAAAATGACAGAAATCTGGCAACGTTACCACGACAGCGAGCAGTATCGGCGAACGAATGATCCACCAGTAATTCATATTTATATTCTGGCCCCAACATCTGCAAAAGAAAAGCAGCAAAGATCATTTCACTCATGCTTTTACACGTTTATTTTTCCACTCCTGCAAAAGTAGACGTCTATACTTTTCTCCATAAATGAAACTGGAGAGAGGGTTGACTCACAAACACCTGACATGTGTTTTTAAAGGTTTACATAACAGCACCAAGTGTCTGCAGTTTGAAAAGTGTGGCTTTTCAATCCCTTTCAACCCACTTACCAGCAGAGTGAGTATGTTAATCCTAAGAGACTTCACAAAAGAAAGCCAACATGAGCATGAAATATTAAGAAGCTGCAAAAACAGCACGAGCTCCAAAAGTGAACTAACCTCGATTCTATAGGGGAGACCAGGGACAGCTGTAACACAGAGATCATTGTAACACTGTTTGTCTTGGGTCAAAATGTGAAATTCTTAAAATTAACAAGAGAATAGGTTTTATTTCAAAGGAATATTGTTCTCACATCTACTTCACAACACTGTCTGCACATTAGGCACTTTACACCAGGGGTGTCAAACTCATTTTAGTCCAGTTCCACGTTCAGCCTGATGGGGATAGAACATTCAAAAGACGTTGAGGGGTACACGTGTTGCTACACACAAGACTTTCCCGACAGCTGCGTCCTGAAATGTACAACCTCAAAGAAGAAAACATGGTACCGTGGACAGAGATACTGTCAGGCACTTCAGTGAAAATGGATTAAAACATAAAGAGGGATCCTGGTCCATGTTTCAGATAATGATAATTATGTCCACTGAAATGCATTAGCTAACACTTTTAGCTTAGCTTACCAGACTTACATCAATGATAAATAGCGCTAACAGCCATCTAATCAACCTAATGTCACCATGAAATAAGAAAATATGAATGTGTAATTACAGAACACTACATTCTATATGCTAGTGATTAGCATACCGATGGCTGTCAGTACTGATGACATGCTAGCAGTGCCATTAGCCTACTTAAACATTATGTAGCCTTCAACCCAGTTACTGTAGCCTTTCAGCAAGACAAGTCCAGGGAATATTACAGTCCTTACACACCTATTTTTCAACAATATTGATCATTAACTCTGGCATGATGGAGAGATTGGTGGTTTAAACTGCTAGCATGTTGACAACCCAAACGTTCACTGAAGACAGTGATCGACGACATATGGAAGTGTGTACTTCAATGTGTGTTGTCACTGCTAACAGCTGCGCGCCTGAGCAAACTACTTTCATCAGTTGTTCAGCAGTGTTTTCAGCTGCTACGTGCAGGCGCACAGCTGTTAGCATTGATCGCTATTGAGAGAAAGTAGTACCAAGCAATTATGAGGTGTGAGTTTTTGTTCCTTGATGGTTTTATTATGCAAATAAATCACTCATTCAAACACACGTTGTTTTGAGAAGAAGTACGTTGTATTTTGTTGACCCCAGGAAACCTGCCGGGACTACTTTCACTTTGACCAAAACCGGACCAGAACTGGACTCTCAGGACACTGTCGGGGGTAAGACACTGTGGGTGCACCAGAGTAAAGACACTGACACCATACAGATCCATGTCAAAAATAGTGAACGATCCCTTTAAAAGTACAAGGGAATGTACGAAATGTGAGAACTTACACTTACTCAAACAAGAAGTGTTACAACTGTCCCCAGTCTCCCCTACATGGAATTTGGCCGGAGATAAAGCACATCTGGTTTAAATATAATCCATGTCATCTGTCTGCCAGCACTTCTTTTTTCTTGTACTACTACACATGGATAACATAGTTTGGTTTTGATGGTACTGTAGCTGCAGTTCAGTGCGTTACAGATGGAAAAAGAGCAGGAAACTTACTCTTGATTTTCATAAAGGTATTTAGCGAAGACCCAGGGCACCAGGAAAATTAGCGGGGTACCTGCGGAGAAGCCAGAGCTGATAAATGATCTTCACTAGTAATTGTTAAAGCTTTTATTGTCTAGTCTGAGTTCATTTCTATTCATGACAAAGGCGCCACACAGCAGTTATTACTCCCACATATCCTGCACTTTTTACTAATACTAATAAGGTGTTAATTCTGTGGTCATTATGATGTAAGTACACGATAATAATGTGTTTATAACTGCTTATTACAAGTAACATATCACTAATAAGCTGTTAATTCATGGTAATTTTGCTGTAAGTACACGATAATGTGTTTATAACTGCTTATTACAAGTAATGGAATACTAATAAGGTGATAATTCTATAGTCATTTTGGTGATGAGATAAAAAGTCAAAATTGTGAGATAGCTAGGCATAAATATTAGATAGAAAATGCCAAATTATAGGATAAAAAGTCATAAATATGAGGGGAAAATATATAATTATTATACAGTCAAAACTATGAAATAAATTCAAAATTCAGAAATAGAAAGTCAAAATTATGAGATAAAAAGTCATAAATATGAGATAACAAATGTATAATTATGAGATAAAAACTTTTCCCCTCTGAAGTGACTTATTTTTCATACTCAGAATGTTAGGAGTTTAAAGTACAGATATTTATGAATAAATGTAAAGTCAAACGTTTACAGAAAAATAAATACTCAAGTAAAGTACCTAAAAAAATCTACTAAAGTACAGTAATGAAGTACTTTTCCTTAGTTACTTCTGTCCTCTGACAGTGGGAGGATTCATAGCAGAGAACCTCAGAACATTCAGATGTAAATCACTGCTCCACCATCCTGTCTCATAGTCATTTTCCATTTTTATTCATGTGTCTCGTGTTATATTTGTTCACCTGCCGATATGTTCAGCTTCAACAAACGCCGCCAGTGATAATGATATGATTCACCTCCCATTGAAATGTGATTAGATTCAACTCAATGAGACTCAGTGTTTTATGACGAACGACTGAAAAGACGACGCTGCGCAATTCCATAGATAGTTTGATTTGATTCCCCTGCACGACCAATAATAAATCACCCTCATGTTTATTATTTTATATATTTGTTTCCGAATCCACCTAATTTTTGTGTGTGTGTGATTTTTATTTCAGATCTAAATAATATCGGAGTCTTTGAGAACAGAAACTGTACTAGGAAAGAAAAAAAATCACCTGAAATCATGTTGTTTTTTTTACCAGTTCTTTCTTTACGAGTTCATATATATATATATATATATATATATATATATATATATATATATATATATATATATATATATATATATATATATATATATATATATATATATATATATATATAAGGGAAGGAAGGAAGGAAGGAAGGAAGGAAGGAAGGAAGGGAGGGAGGGAGGGAGGGAGGGAGGGAGGAAGGAAGGAGGGAAGCTTTATTTAATTTTTTTATTTAAAAAATAAAAGAATAATGATAAAAATTAAAAACTAAAAATAATGCTTATATATATATATATATATATATATATATATATATATATAAGGGAGGGAGGGAAGGAAGGAAGGAAGGAAGGAAGGAAGGAGGGAAGCTTTATTTAATTTTTTTATTTAAAAAATAAAAGAATAATGATAAAAATTAAAAACTAAAAATAATGCTTTTATATATATATATATATATATATATATATATATATATATATATGTGTATATATATATATATATATATATATATATATATATATATATATATATGTATATATAAAGCTCACCCCAGCCGATGCACAGGTATATTTTGAAGTAGTTCCTCTCTGTGAAGACGGTGATGACCAGGAGGTTGTGCAGGTAGATGCCCTCCACCAGTAGCCAGTAGCTGTTGGCCATAATGCTGTACTGCATCATCACCACAGCGATGCGACAACCAACAGTCGTCTGCAAACAAGAGTACTTTATGGAACAAAATTATTTTTTTTAAAAAATGATGATTTCTTTAAGTATCAACATAATATTTAACTATAAAGAGTCAGTACTATGTTTAAAATAGACTAACATGAAGTATAAATAAATAAATAATATTGTAATTTCCGATAGTTTTAGTTTTGGCTTGTTCTTTTTATTTCCATATATCAGATCCATGAATAAAAGTCAGTAAAATCACAGTAAAAAAAAAAAAAAGGATTTTTTTTTATGAACATTGAAACTAAACCATCCATTGACAACGTGTCATCACTGACACATCAGAGGTTAAAGGTTAAAGACCTGCCAACATTACACATTAGACAAGTGTTTAAAAGTGAGTGAATGAATGACCTCTGGAAACACAGTCCACCATTATCTACACATCATATAGTGGTGAAGTGACATGAGAATAAAAATGGCAGCAGTAACAGATGGAAGATCCTGCCTCTGGGATTAATGTTTGTGGTAACTTTAACCCCAGATGAATCCAGCTGTGACCCCCCCCCCCCACACACACACACACACACACACACACACAGCCCTGCTCCACTCATGTTTGACCTTTCACAACATTCGCATCGTTACCATAGTGGTTTTTCACAGATATTTACCATAATCTGGGCAGTTTGTCTCTAAAAACAAACAAATATGTTTTCAACTCAGTTTTGTAACTATTTCCATATTAATTTAGGAAAATAAATAAATAAATTAGTTGGTTATAAAAGCAAAAACATCATGATTTAAACTGAAACTGACATTGTGACAACCTTCAAAATGATGTTTTGTTTCCTGAGGGTTTTATTACAATGCATGATATTATTTTTTATTAGTTTTTTTTTACTTTCATTCAATATTTAAATAATGCAAATTACAAATATTGCTTTAAACATATCAAATTTGACAGTTCTTTGCTGATACTGTAAATGCTATTGATTAATCTGATCTGATCCAGTTAGATTACATTACATTACAATAGATTTGATTCACTTAGACTACATTAGATTAAACTAAACATGATTACATTACATTAGATTACTTAAAATTAGATAATAGTGTAGATTTGATTCAATTACACTAGATTACACGAGATTACATTAAATTACATAAAATTGCATTACATTACAATAGATGAAATTAAATTAGACGAGATTAGATTAAACGAAACTAGATTACATTAAATTCCACTCCCCCCCCTCCTCCTCCTCCTCCTCCTCCTCCTCCTCCTCCTCCTCCTCCTCCTCCTCCTCCTCCTCCTCCTCCTCCCCCTCCTCCTCCCCCTCCCCCTCCTCCTCCCCCCCCCCCCCCCCCCTCCTCCTCCTCCTCCTGCTCCTACTCCTGCTCCTACTCCTGCTCCTACTCCTGCTCCTCCTCCCCCTCCTCCTCTTCCTCCTCCTCCCCCCCCCCCTCCTTCCTCCTCCTCCTCCTCCTACTCTTCCTCCTCCTCCTCCTCCTCCTCCTCCTCCTCCTCCTCCTCCTCTCACCTCATTGTTGACCATCATCTCCACCGCAGGCATGGAGGCTCGGGGGAATCCCTGCTCCTGGTCTCTGCTCATGTCCTGGGAGGCGTCCACCAGAGCGTCTTTGATGAGAATCGACAGCGCTCGCAAGATGAAGGATGCAAACAGATTCATATGGATGTTGTTCCTCATACAGTGAAGTTTTCTGATCAACACAAAGGGGACATTCACTTTAAAGCTGATGAGACCGTCCAGTAAAGTCAACATGTAATTTCACGACTGTTTTTACTGTTATGTATTGTAACAGTTTTTGTTTTATACATATTTATTCGTCATCAAGTGGAACATGATACATTCACACTTCATGACATTTAGCTCCAAATAACATTAAAGTGATTTTTAAATGACGTGGTTTTTATGAACATTTAAAAGACTCACATATTGAACATTTAGACTTGAAATGAATATTTAACCCATAAAGACCTAAAACATAAACTGTTTAACCCCAACTGATCTGTTAATCCTATCATGAAATTATGAGAAAACTATAATTAATAATACTATAATAATACTAATACTACTATGACTACTACTACTACTACTACTAACTACTACTACTACTACTAATAATAATAATGACTAGAAAAGCACTCTGAGAGCGCAGACCTCCGCCAAGGTAGACACCCCCCACCCCCCCCAGATCACCACCAAAATGACATCAGTTCTTCCTGTTCACATTTCCAACATTTCATCAAAATCCGTCCATAAGTTTTCGGTTATCTTGAACACAGACAGACAAACAAACAAACACAAAAACATAACCTCCTTGGCAGAGGTAATAATAATAATAAATAATTTGTGTAAAATACAGTTTTTCATCGTCATCAGATATGACACATTTGAATGTTTAGGGGCTCCATAGTTGCCATGGAAACACTGTCACTGTCAACAATGGCTGTGTCCAAAATCACTCCCTAACAACTATATAGTGACCACCCCATTTTGTAGGGGTGTCAAAATCTTTAGTGTTGTTTTATTATATATATATATATATATATGTATATATATATATATATATATATATATATATATATATATATATATAATTTTATTATTTGTTATCTCATACAGGATAGTTTATTGTTTTCTGTCACATACACGGTAAAAAATACAGTGAAATTATTTTATTGCACCTTTCCCATTAACATGAGGAAAGTACAATAAGAACTCAATTACATGGATTATATCAGTGGTTCAATAATGAAGAAAATCCGTGTATTTACATGTTCTGAACATTAAAATGGTCCATATCTGATAACAAATTGCTTTTTACCTGAGTTATTTATGTCCATGTATCCATAGGATTAGTGGCACAAAAGTAATTAATTGGTCACTAAGCAGCTGTTAACGTCTCTGAGGGTTCAACGAAAACACAAGATGTTTCTGTGAATAATTACCTGAAGAATATGAGGATGCCCAGAGCCAATATCAAAGCCACAAAGGATAAGGAATAGCCCACTGTGTACATGATCCGTATGTAGCCATAATAGTGCTGGAAATGTAAAACACAACATTAAAAATACAGATAAACCCACACTGCTCCTCTATCATTTGATCGAAATATTTATATCCTAAAAAACACGGACCGTCTGGGATGTAATAGTTTAAAGTCTTTTGTGTTTACTCCATAACCTTTGAACGGCTGGACGGATTTGTCCCAAATTCTGAGTGCTAATGCTTTAGGGTAGGTACATGGACTGATTAGATTTTGTTGGTCAAAACTTTCAAGATGGCCGACTTTCAAGATGGACAAATCTTATCTGGCATATAAGTTTTGAACAGGTGGACGGGTTGCCACCAAATACAGTGTGCTCGTGCTGTAGGTCAGGGGGTCTGTGTGGATTTTGGTATTTGGATTCTCTGTTAATGAATGGGAATTAAAAAACAAAAAAAGTGGTTTATTTGACTTTAAGCATAAAAATGTGTAAATACTATCATAATAACCAATAAATACTATCATAATAACCAATAAATACTATCATAATAACCAATAAATACTATCATAATAACCAATAAATACTATCATAATAACCAATAAATACTATCATAATAACCAATAAATACTATCATAATAACCAATAAATACTATCATAATAACCAATAAATACTATCATAATAACCAATAAATACTATCATAGTAACCAATAAATACTATCATAATAACCAATAAATACTATCATAGTAATCAATAAATACTATCATAATAACCTGTAAGTACTATCATAATAACCGTTTAACAGTTTAAACCATAGATATTGTAACAGCCCCGAAATGTTATTGATGTTTGTTTGGTGTGATTGTGACGACAGTAACTGTTTATCCTGAAATAAAAAGTAGGTGAGACCAACTCTGTCCGTTTCCTGGATCCAGTAACGATACAATATATAAACTCAGGAAAAATGGAGGGTATGAAATCATCTGGGTGGAGAAGTGGGGGTGTCACAACACGGGTGAGGTTAGATCAGGAGTGTTTCCAGGAGGTGTCATGGCGGCATGTATCTATATTTAGAAAAGCACATGGTAGTACCCATTGATCATAGAAAGTTTCGACAGGAAATGAAGGAGAAAATCCAGATGTATGACAGTCAAATAGTAAATGACCAAACTCCGAGCTCTTAATAAAGAGAATGACCTTAGGGGCAAATTGTAACTCTGTAAAATATTGTATTCTTATACCAGTAAAAAATAAGTTTATTGTAATAAAATCCATATGTATTTTTACATGTATGTGTGTATATATTCATTTTCCAATTTCAACTAAGAATTTTTATTATTCATAATGAATGTAGTGTTTTGATAATTCCAATGACTAGCTCTTATTCTGAAATATGATCTTGAAAATATGGAAATAAAATGAACCATATTAATATTTTATGAGGTCAGGATTTAGAAAAATCCCAGATTTTAAAATATCTGAGGGTTTTTAAGTATGATTTTGTTTAAATCTTCTTCGAGCATGCCTATAGGGTAATAACATCTTAATTTGTTCAGAAATAGAAGTTCCTAGTATAGCACGACAGCGCCACCATATAAACACGACACATATTGAAACTAATGATGTAAACAACATGCCGCCATGACACCTCCTGGAAACACTCTTGATCTAACCTCACCCGTCGCAACACCCCCATCCCCCACAGGTGTGACGCCCATGACTGAACAAACTGAACTGAAGTTTTCAAGGTCTGGAAAAAAAGCATCTTAAAATTCCATCCTGAGTAATGGGGTACTTTTAGTTGGTTACTTCCCACCTCTGCTCATATATGAACACATGGGTTCAAACACAGACCTCATACACAGACTCGGATAAACCATATTTGACATCCAAGCGCAAATTGCATGATATTTTTCCTGTAAATAAATATTTTTAGAACCCAACTGTTGTGGAGTATGTTGGACAAAGCTGCCAAATCTTTGCCGTCAGACTTGAGCGAAGCCCTGGAGCTCATTCAGATCCATTAACACCAAACCTGGACCATAGCAGCAGCTCAGAGGAGGAGTGGGCGCTGACTCACACGCCATCTTTCTTTCTTTCTTTGGTGCATTTGTAAGATCACATCTACTCTGGCTGCCATTCGGTAAACATTTAGACTCCGCTGGCACCGTCATGTGAGTGTAATGAAAAACTTTGCTCATATGATCGATTTTTGTTTTTAGAAAGTGTGAGAGCAGAGAATAAGGGCAGCAGTCATAGAGCACGGATGGTTTTTTCCATTTTACTTCTTTTATTTTTTTTTAATTTTAACCCAACTTAAAGACTGATTTATTTACTTTCAGGGGCCACGTTCAGCCCAGTTTCACCAGTAAAATAATACTATGAACTGTAAAAAAAGGTTTTTCTCATCTCTAATCCAAATAAACCTCAGTAAATTAAACCTCAGTAAAACCAAATATGGAAAAAAAAAAAAAGATAAACAATAAACAAGTCAGAATCAGAATCAAGGAAACTGAAATCGAAAGAGTGTCTGTAATAATATTTTTAGTTATTATAATTGATGAGCAGCTGAACTGGAAGAATCATGTGACTTTTCTTTGATCAGAAATAGCTAAAAACATTGCTATAATGCACAAAACTAAAACCCCTCTGGATCATAAATCTTTCTACCTACTGTATAATTCTCTTGTTCTTCCATATTTAATCGACTGCGCCTCAATATGAGGTAATAACAATCAATCAAATATTCATTCTATATTTTTACTCCAAAAGAAAGACATACGAACTGTTACTCAAGCACAATAAAAGCTTTTATTTACTAAATTAAATGCTCTAAAACAGGGGTCTCAAACATGCGGCTCGGGGGCCAAATGCGGCCCGGCAAAGGTTCCAACGCGGCCCACAGGATGAATTTGCAAAGTGCAAAAATTATATATAATCAAGGCTGTGGAACTGATTTTAGTTCAGGTTCCACATTCAGAACAATATGGTCTACAGTCAAATTAAAGCAGAATCACATATTAAAAGAATGACTCCATATTTTCTTCTCATTTTGATGTGAAAATAATGTAGATTATGCCTATAATAAATAATGACAACTTCAAATTTCTGTCTTTCTTTTAGTGGAAAAAATATCATTAAATTGGGAAAATATTTATATTTACGAACTATCCTATAACAATAAAATGTGAAAAACATGAATGAATACGAACAAACTGAAATTTGTAAAGAAAATTAAGCACAATTTGAACAGTTAAGTGTCTTTGTAGTAGATCTGATTCATAATGCACATGTGTAAATGATAAATTGAATGATAATATTGTTAGACTTACATGTATTTTTCTTGAGATATTTCAGGGTTTTTTTCAGGTTATTCACACCTATTTTTTGTTGGATAGTTTTTAAAGCAAGCTCATAGGGTTTGTTTGCACTAAAAGAAACACAAAAAATTGTAATTGTAATTTTTTTCTAGGTTAATATGCTATTGTTTTACTCGTCAGGACCACTGGAGATTAAATTGGGCTGAAAGGAATGAGTTTGAGACCCCTGCTCTAAAACTACATGATACTGTGGACCCTAATACTCTCATTATATTGTATAAAGCTCATGACCACATGCTTCCCTACAGTTTACAACAGATGTTTCAGCTGAGAATTAGTGATTATATCTTAAAGGGAACTGAAATTTATTGGAAAATGAAGTGTAGAACTAATTCAAAAAGCCAGTGTATCTCTGTTAGGGAGGAACATCTGTGGAATAATCTGGAACAGAATCTGAAAAAGTCATATTTAGTTTGTGTATTCAAAATAATGTATAAAAGTAGTATAATAAAATATAGAATATTATCTGAATAAGTTAATATTTAGTTATAAGGTAAAAGAAAAGGTGAATAAGTCTTATATTGTAATAAAATAAAACTATCATGGTTAGTATATATATATATATATATATATATATATATATATATATATATATATATATATATATATATATATATGGATTATATCTATTAATTATTGTTTATGTAATTGATTTGTAGTGAAAGTAAAAGTAAAAGTACGACTAGTACTTTAGTTGATTATATCAGATTGTATGAGTTGAATTGTAAAAAATGTGTAAATAAATGGTTATGGATGTTTTGTGGTAATGATATAAAGGACGTAATAAAGTATATTGTGTGTTAACGCAGTAGGGGTGGGATTTTATATATTTCACTTCTTCCCGCTCCTTTTGGAGTACAAGAAAAAAAAGAAATGTCGACCATTTTCAATGATGTTTTGATGATTATTGAAATTAAACTGAAATATCTCATTGCACTTAAAACAAGTATTCAGAGAATGCCTAATGTTTTTTCTTATTATCACATGATTGTGAGTTTTTATCTCAGAATAAATCATTCAGGATTAAAAAGCATCATATAAACGTAGCAGATATAAGAACTGATTTACAGATCAGGGGTCAGGGGTCACTGATCCTGCGTGTTTTAGACGTTCCACTTCCAGAACACCTTCAGTCATTATCAGTGTTCTGCAGAAACTTATCATTGGAATCAGGTGTTAGACGAGGGATGCACCTAAAACATGGAGGATAGTGACCCTTCAGGACAAAGTTTGGTGACCCCTGTAATAGATCTGAGGGTCGTTTTAGTTTAGTAAAATAGTTTTGAAGTAAATACATAGGCCTACATAAAAGACCTGTTGCAAAAAACACACAAACATGTGTCAAAAATACAGTATTTAAAGGGTTTTGACACTGAAGTGACGTATTTACTGTCAGATCCATTTAGTTTGAACAAGTTTATTGTGAGAATGTGAGAGTGTAAAGTACAGATATTTATGAATAAATGTAGGGAGTAAAAGTAAAGAGTTGCCAGAAAGAAAAAAAAATACTTAAGATACCTAAAAAACTTAAGTACAGTAACAAAGTACATGTACTTACTGTATTGTCCTACTATAAGACACACTTAAAATACTTGAATTTTCTCCAAAAAACACATTGTGCTTTATAATCCACTGCACTTTATAGGTGGATTAATTCTGGTTGTGTTTAGGGACTTGAAATTTCACTTTTTGTCTCATGATTTTAAGTTTTTAATCTCATGATTTTGACTTTTTATCTCACGATTTAGATTTTTTATCTCATGATTTTTACTTTTTATCTCATGATTTTCATTTTTTATCTCATGATTTTAACTTTTTATCTCATGATATTGCTAATTGTGCTTTATAATCCAGACCCCCTTATACTGTATATTTAAAACCATTCATTGACAGTGTGCCTTATGGTCCAGAAAATACGATCGTTACTTCCCAACTCTGTTAAAATGACACAATGGCTAAGTTTACATGATGATTTTTTTATTCAGAATTATTTATTTTGAACAAAATAATTTGGATTTGAAGCCATTTCCTTTGTGTTTACATGGAAATGATAATTCAGAAGAAAGGTTTCCATAGAAACGGGTGTATCCCACTGTAGTTAATTGGGCTTTAAGATCTGGAAGTAATGAGGGTTGTGATTGGACAAAATGGCCGCTTCATGTCATCCACTTCCTGTTTTGCTTTCGTTTAAACTATCAACATGTTAGACCAGATATTACGTGTGATTTTTACATTTATTTTTGGAATAATTATGAAGCAGCAGCTCCACCAAATTGACATACTAATACCGGCAACACAAAATATACGTCATCGTGACAAGACCAGGAGCATGTGCAGAACGACAGGAGTAACGTTAAAGACGAATGAACTGTTTTCATGACAGAGGAATTATCTAATTTGGAATTAAGTTTGGAATAAACCAGTGACTTATTTCTAAGTTTAATTCAGAATTGTCAACTGGAATTATTTGTTTACATGATCATTTTAAAGAGGAATTAACCTTTATTCTGAATTATTCAGGAATAAAAACTCCATGTAAACGGGCCAGCTCAGTTTATTTAAATCCTAGTTAAAATCCTCATTTGTATTTGAACAGTTTTTAGTCAGAAGTTCAAATCTGCACTGTTTATTTTTAAACTTAGTTATTTTTTCTTGTCATGCTTATATGTTTTTATTGCTTCCTCTGCACTCTGCTGTAATGCTTTTAATATTTTATGCAAAGTCCTTTTAAATGTCTTGTACATGTGAAGTGTGATATAAATAAACCTGTGTTACTTTGGTTGAATGTAGAAATAAGCATCTCGACAATGTATGAAGACTTCAAATAATAAAATAAAATAACACTCTTAAAATAAAAGAAATTATCTAACTTTTCCAGACCTCTGTTTACTGTTTAGTTTTTTTTTTAATCTGGTCAGAATTAAATATTTTCCAGTGAAAGGAAATAAGAGGAAGTGACATCAGTCTCACCAGTCTGAGGTCATTAGAGTCACACTCGCTGGTATTCTTTGTGACAACCCACTGGCCGTTTGCGTCACATTCTTGATAAATCACGCCGTGCTGAACTGCAACACACACACACACACACACACACACACACACACACACACAGTGAGTCTCTGTGATTAACTGGACAAAACCAGTCTTTAACAGGAGAGTTGAAGTGAACTGTATCCTCATCGACAAACTCATAAACTTCAATTAAAACAGAGACACAACACCAACATAGACTAACATAGACTAACATAGACTAACAGAGACTAACACAGACCACCATAGACTAACAGAGACTAACACAGACCACCATAGACTAACAGAGACTAACACAGACCACCATAGACTACCACAGATTACCATAGATTAACATAGATGGACATAAACTATCTTCGCCTACTAAACATGATTGTAGACTAGCACAGACAGCCATAGACTAACATAGACTAACAAAGATGATCATAGAAAAACTAGCCTGCAAGATATCCTTATAGACTAACACAGATCACCATAGACTAACATTGACTACCATAGATTACCATAGATGACCATAGACTACCATAGACTACCATAGAAAACCATAGACTAACATAGACTAACATAGACTACCATAGACTATCACCATAGACTACCATAGACTACCATAGACAACCATAGACTACCACCATAGACTACCATAGACAACCATAGACTAACATAGACTACCATAGACTACCACCATAGACTACCATAGACAACCATAGACTACCATAGACAACCATAGACTAACATAGACTACCATAGACTAACATAGACAACCACAGACTACCATAGACTACCACCATAGACTACCATAGACAAACATAGATTACCATAGACAACCATAGACTACCATAGACAATCATAGACTACCATAGATAATCATAGACTATCATAGACTACCACAGACTACCATAGACTACCATAGACTACCACCATAGACTACCATATTAAAATGACAGATAGTTGTTATGTTTAGATTCTATTTTTCGTCATTTCGTGTCTTTTCGTTTTAATAAAAACCTCGTTAGCGTACAGTATCTGTCTTTAAAGCCTCAGTCACACTCACCTTCGTCGTACCAGGGCAGATACCACGGACACGACACGCTGACGGTGGTGTTTGGAAAACCATCAGGCCAACACGCATAACCGTCAAAAGTCCTATTACACACCAGACCTGGACACAGAAAACAGGTTTTGCCTTTTCTTCGTGTCCATTATGGCATCAGGACATGTCATGTTCTTTCATCTGGGCTTCAGAGCGGTGGGCTGTCCGTGACCTTCAACTTCCTCCACACCTTTCATCATGTGCGTACGCTGTCGACTGTTAGACAGCGTGCAGGTGCAGTAAGTGGTCTGTCCAAACTCTGCTGCAGTGGCTTATGGGATTACATCTATGGTATGTGAGTGCTGTGGAGTAGAGAGTGTCTGGAATATCTCTGCCTCCAGAACAGACTGTAATGTAACTGAAGAGCTGGAGTTTTAACATAATAATACTGCACATATTCATGGTCATGGGTTAAACCTTCTGTAAGACTGAGCACAGAGCAGCAGGTAGGTTAGTTCTACTTCCTAATGCTCCTTTTCCAATGTGCAAAACATGTCGTCATTTGTTTTAATGGAAATATTACAAATAAATGGGAAAATATATTTTAAATTGGTAAAAAAATTTAACTTTTGCCTATTTTTCCCAAAATGTAATGAGATCTATTCTCTGATAGATGGTGATCTATAAACCCAATCAGATATAAATTCAATCAATAGTTTTGCTGCTGCAGACGTTTGAAATTTTGACCATTATAAATAAAATAAAATAAATGACTATTTTCTCCTAAATGTTATGTAATGTAATTTTTTCATCATAAATAAATTTTAAAAAATCGGAAAAAATCGAAATGTTCATAATTTTTCCAAAATGTTTTATTTTGACCATTATAAATAAATGGGGAACATTTTTGGACTTCCTATAAAAAAATGTAAGTTTTGCCTATTTTCTCCTAAATCTAATGAATGTAATGTTATGTATTTTTTCATTATAAATAAATGAAAAAAAAAATCCTAAAAAATTTAAGTGTTCACAATTTTTTTCCAAAATGTTATCAGATCTATTCTGTATCACTGTAAATCTATAAACTCTATTTTATGAATTCAATCAATGATTTTCATGCTGCAGACATTTGAAATTTTGACCATTATAAATAAATGGGGGGACATTTTTGGGGAATTCCTAAAAAAAAAGGAAAGTTTCACCTATTTTCCCAAAATGTTATCACATCTATTCTGTCACTGGTAATCTATAAACCTAATTAGGTATAAATTCAATTAATAGTTTTGCTGCCACAGACATTTGAAATTTTGACCATTATAAATTAATGGATAAAATGTTTGACTTCCTAAAAAAAATTATATTTTGCCAGTTTTTTCCATAATGTAATGAGATCCATTCTATATCACTGGAATCTATAAACTCTATCTGGTATAAATTCAGCCAATAATTTTCCTGCTACAGTCATTTGAAATTTCTACTATTATAAATAATTTGAAAAAAATAAAAAAATAAAAATGTAATTCCGAAGATATTTTAACTTTCGCCTATTTTTTTTTTTGCCTATTAAAAAAAAATTGACAAACAAATTGAACCAGAAACAGTATGTTTCGTCTTCCCTTTTTTAAAATAATAAATTAGTCATACTTACAACTTGTAAGACATCCTATTTTGTCATTACAAATATTATCATGATAAAAGTGTGAATGTTTTATGATAAATGTCTTCGTCTAAATGTTTAAAGTAGTTTTTTTTTTTGTAATAGAAAATCCATTTTAATGAATATTTTAAAGCCTATATTACCATTAAAAATACAAGTTTTTAAACAGTCTTGATACTTTACGAGTCTCTATTTAGATGAAGCTGCTATTTACACCCACACATGTGCGTAAAATTATCTTTAATGTTAAATATAATCTAAAGTAAATGTATATTCACTTACTGGCACTAGCTTGGTCTGTTGCAGTAAACCAATGATTATAATTATAAGTAGAGTTTTCCATGTCATTGATTTAAGCATCAAAACTCCTGGTTTAGATTAGGACTTAAATATTATGGTTGGGGATAAACAGGACCTTCTGCAGCTTTAATAGGCTTCAGTCAGGGGTAAATATCATATAGTATGAGGCCTATAAATACCACAGTATGGGTAACATGCTTGGACGTTCCACCACATGTGTAAACAACATCTGTCTAAATTTAACCCGTACTTCCACGTTCCACTGAATAATAAAATATGTCATCAGCTTCCATTTGTATTATTTTAGAAACGTGTTGTAGAGAGTGACGCTCACCGGTGCTGGGCGGATCACGGCTGTTATTGCGGTCACACTCCTCTGTGTAGAGTTTCCAGCTCTCCTGCAGCTTATCCAGGGTAACAGCAGAACACACCTGAGGAACCGGCAGAGCACGTCCCACATGACAATCATAAAAAAAAAATAATGAAAAAAAAAACAGGCCCACTTATCCTGACACATGCCTTATCTGTCAATTCATTACTGTACTGGAAATACACGGAGCCCAAAAACCACACCAACCATGAAGGCTAAGTAGGTGCACTGAGGGAATTGGTGCTGATGTGTTTGACTGCTCTTCATATACACAGTAGCTGCATGTGTGTGGGCCTGTGGACAGGGTGACATAGTGTCCCTGAGAACGTCCATGTCATTAACACATGTTTGTTTAAGTTTCTACACCAAGAATATCTGGTTTGTCTCAAAGAAACTGAAACCTCGAAGACTGAGGTTATGCACGTACATGTGTGTGTGTATACATAAATATGTGTGTACATGAATGTGTGTATACATAAATATGTGTGTACATGAATGTGTGTATACATAAATATGTGTGTACATGAATGTGTGTATACATAAATATGTGTGTACATGAATGTGTGTATACATAAATATGTGTGTACATGAATGTGTGTATACATAAATATGTGTGTACATGAATGTGTGTATACATAAATATGTGTGTACATGAATGTGTGTATATGTATAAATATGTGTATGTACAGTATGAGTGTGTGTATATAAATATGTGTGTGTACAGTATGTAAATTGATGTGTATATACAGAATGAGTGTAATAATAATAATAATAATAATAATAATAATAATAATAATAATAATATAAAATAATAACAATAATAATAAAAATATAATAAAAAAAAAAAAAAAATATATATATATATATATATATATATATATATATATATATATATATATATAATATATATATGTATGTGTATATATATATATATATATATATATATATATATATATATATATATATATATATATATATATATATAAGTAGTTGTGTATACAGTATGAGTGTGTGAAAAAAAGAATAATAATAAAAAATAAATAAATTATATATATATATATATATATATATATATATATATATATATATATATATATAGTAGTTGTATGTACAGTATGAGTGTGTATGTAAATGTCTATTTAAGTACAGTAATGTGTGTGTGTGTGGGGGGGGGGGGGGGGGGGGGGGATCATAATACTAATAAAATTTGACCACATGTGTGTTACTGATAAAGAAAGCTTAAGTCTTAAATGCTGATTGGGGTCAAAATGTGAAATAATAATCTTCTGTGTAGTACACACACACACACACACACACACACACACACATATATATATATATATATATATATATGTGAATATTATATGTACTGTATTTATCTGTGTATGAATATGTAGTTACACGTATGTGACATTGTATTATGTGTTTATGTAAATCATATATTAGTTCATATTAGTATAATATAAAGCCACAAACCAAATTATTTAATAAGTAACAGGTATATTATAGTATATAGTATAAATGTACTTAGACTAGACCATATATGTTGAATAAGAGACTATTATATATAGTTAAAAACATGAACTAACCAACACTTTTATCATTTGTTTTCTGATTCATTTTATTAAATTATGTAAGATTTAGCACATTTAATGCCTGAAACAGAAACTTTCCAAAAAGTTGTAGAGCAGTGGGTTTGTTTGTTTTTTTTGTTTTTTTTTTTTTTTACCAATAAACACAAAACAAATTGTCCTTTGTTTGTATGTGTCTGATGCAGCTACTTGTTTTAAAAATGCAAAAAAAGTTTTCTTTCCACATATATTTAACCCCTTAATATCCCCTTATATGTATATGTATATGTGTATTATATATGTATATATGTGTATATATTTATATACTTATATATATATGTATAGGTGCATGGTGTGGGCACCCACCTGGACGCTGCAGGAGAGGATGAACACTGCCAAAAGGACGAACGGCTGTGACATTCCTTATTCCTGCTGTTGGTGCTGGGAGGGGGTACGGCAGAATGAAGAGGGCTTTTCACCTCATAAGGGGCGCTTATCTACACTCGCCACACTTCCTGGGTGACACACAGACACACAATCCATCAAAGTGTTAAAGTAGAAGGAGTCATGTACTGTATCACACACATGCAGAAAAAGAAGAGTCAGTTCAACTGTCAGTGACTTCTACTAACAAGTGACAATAAAGTACTTGTAGAAAAAAAAAAGTAGAAGTACTGTCTATGTCTAACTCATTTACTGAAGTAAAAGTAAAAAAAAAAATAAAACTACAATTTCTCAATTGTAATAAAGTAAAAAACTACATTTTCTTACCCTAGATTAAATAATTGACCCCCCCCCCCCCCTCAAAAAAAAAGGAAAAAAATCTGAGCTGTTAAAAGTGAGTTAATGTGTAGATGATGTGTTTGATCAGGTTACAGTGTTCAGGAAATTTAGGGGGAAGAATGTGGGGGGTGGTCATATCATCATTATGACATTTTTTAAAATGCATAATTAGGAGATAAAGAAACAAAATTGTGAGATAAAGTCAAAACTGACGTAAAAAATCTAAATTGTGAGATAAAAAAGTCATAAGAAATGTCTAAGTATGAGAAACAGGGGTCAGAATTATGAGATAAAACAGCACAATTACGATTAAAAATCAAAATTATTAAATAAAAAGTCATAAATATGAGATAAGAAATGCATAATTATGAGATAAAGTAAAATTCTGACATAAAAAGTAAAAATCCTGAGATAAAAATTTATAAATATGAGATACGCTATTCATAATTATGAGATAAAGAGACAAAATTATGAGATAAAGTCAAAACTCTGAGATAAAAAGTCATAAATATATGATAATAAATGCTTAAGTGTGAGAAAAAGGGTCAAAATTATGAGACGATTAAGATTAAAAGTCAAAATTATGAAATAAAAAGTAATTACTATCCACCTCTGAATAAACCACAGAGCCACAGATAATAATAATAATAATAATAATAATAATAATAATAATAATAATAATAATAATAATAATAATAATAATAATAATAATAATAATAATAATAATAATAATAATAATAATAAAAACAAAAGACAGGAAATAAAAATATGGAATTAGACTGATGATGATGAAACAACAGCAGACGATCAGGTAGAGAAAATGTGTTTTACTCGTGTCAGTGAACATTCCCTGAGGCGCAGTGGAGAGAAAAGAATAATTATATGCAAAAGAAATAAAAATGTATGAGCTTTAAAGGTTGCACTGAGGAGACGTAAATCTGATTATGTCCAATGTTGAATAAAAAAAAATAAAGGCTAATATGTTATTATTTTAACAGAAAATATATCAAACAATGTCAAGATTATAATATAAATTATAATTAAGTTATAAATGTTTAATGTTATTTTGTGCATAATTGTTAAATATCAACTGAAAAACAGAGGTGGGAAGTAATGAAGTAAAAGTACTTCATTACTTTGTTTTTGAGGTATCTGTACTTTACTGCAGTATGTGTTTTTCTGGCTACTTTTTAATTTTACTCCCAGAATTTTTGCATAAATATCTGTATTTTATACTCCTTACATTATCACAATAGACACTCACTGAACAGATGTAACAGAACAAAAAAAGTAGATTTTTTTTTACCTTTTATTTCATAATTTTGATTTTATTTCTTATCTATTTTTTTTTTACTTTTTATTTCATAATTTTTATATTTTAACTCATATTTAGGCATTTCTTATCCATTTTTTTTTTACTTATTTCATAATGTGTTCTTCTTTATCTCATAATTATGCATTTCTTAGCTGTTTTTTTACTTTATATTTTATAATTTTAACTTTTTATTTCATAATTAGTGTTTCTTATCTCGTTTTTTTACATTTTTATCTCATAATTTAGAAATTGTTATCTCATAATTATGCATTTCTTATCTATAATTAAATATCTGCACTTTATACTCCTTACTTTTTCCAACTAAACAAATGTGACAGTTTGAAAAATAAGTCACTTCAGAGAAACTGTGGATTTTATCTCATAATATTGTCTTTTTATCTCATAATTATGTATTTCCTATGTCATATTTATGGCTTTTTATTGAAAGTGTGACTCTTTTCCCTAATTTTTAATTAATTTTCTACCTATACCCACAAAACTGTATGGAAAATAAGTTTATACTGTACAAAGGGAAAATCAGTGAAAGAGATCAATTGTGACCGTCAATACCATAATTATGACTTTTTATCTTATGATTTTGACTTTTTATCTCAGTTATGTATTTTTTAAATTTTAAATTTTATTGTATTTAAGGACAGAATGTGAGTCCTTTTACCGCTTCTGATGAAAAATAAATAAATACCAAAAAATAACCTGTTATCCTTCATTATCCATTGCCCTCTGCAGTAGGATTTATAACTGACAGGAGTTTAACACACCTTTACAGCCCAGTTATCTTTTATTTTTTCTCATTATTTTTCTCATTCATTCATGGAAACGAAGCTTAGAAATCTTCCAGAATCAGGTTTTGTTTGTAACAGACTGAAAACCTTTTAAAACCTGCAGTAAAAAACACAGAATAAAATGTGTTTTCAAGGTGTTGGGGTGAATGATGGACCACCGAGACACAATCTGTCCAGAATATCAAACACTGAACCCAAACCCACGGGCATGTGTTTGATGGTCGTGCAGACAGCGGTGACTCAGTCTGTCACTGTAGAGCAGAGGAGGTCAAACATATGGCCCGCGGACCAAATTAATGAATTATTTCTCTTGTATTTATCATTCCAGTATGAACAATCTTTTATTTTGACAAATAACCAGATTCTCTCGGTTACATTTCTGTCACATGAATGCTAAAAATGTTACCCATATGTTAGCAGAATAAGTAAAAAAAAACAAAAAACAACAGATGTCTTTGGAAAGTTTGTTTTTCGAAGAGGAAAAGGCGACTGAAGACACAGAAGAAGAGCGTCCAATGTCCAAGAAAAGGAAAGATTTTAATAGGAGTTGGACTTAAAATATGGATTTATGGTGACAGGTGATTCTCACATACCAAACCTGCTCTGTATAATTTACTGCGACCAATATAAACAATCTAGGTAACACACCCCCACCCCACCCACCCCCCCAGGTCTGTGGTGAAATTGTAAAACGAGAACCGGTCTGCGGGTCCAGTGCTCTAGACCACTGTCCTGACACCACTGCGTTAAAGCTGTCAGTGTTTGGTGGAACGTTACTTACCTGCGAACAGATCGATGCCACAAACACCCGCCCAGAAGTTTGGGTTCGAAGCCGGAGAACGGAACGAAATCTGAAACGTTTCTGCAAAAAACACCTTGACCATGGAAACATTTTTGGCTAAAACGTTTCAAATTCCATTCCGTTCTAAGTCTCGTGGCACGAAGAAGGTTGGGGGGCTTGATGTGTTTGGAACGTGGTGTGTTTTTATTCAACAGATAAGAACACAATATGTCACGAAAGACGAATGTATGGACATTCTGGAGTTATTAAAGACTCCAACAATTCAATCTAAGGTTTTTTTCAGGCCTAACATGTCAACAGGGTTCTTAAGTCTGAGCACAGGGAGGTTCCCGTCTCCATATAAACGTCCAGCCTGTGCATTACAAAGCTCTACTGGAAGTCAGACGACAGATAATATCTAAAGCTAACAGCCATACTTTCCAAATGGCCTGTTCACAGTAATGACCACAGGATGCAGTTAGCATTAGCTGTAATACAGACGGCCTTGATTGCCCCGGGCGCCTGACGGATCAGAGCTCCTATAGTCTGGGCCGAGCTCGGGTCAGCGCCGGTCCGGCTGAGATCACAACACTGTCGCACATGTTGAATATGATGAGTTCAGGTGCCTCAGTTAAAAGGGGAACAATCTTAAAAGGTTTTAGTGGATCTATTTCAGGGGTCAAATTATGGAACAAACTAAGTGAGGAACTCAAGCAAAGTCCAAATATTAACCTTTTTTTTATTTTTATTTTTTTTAAATGTACTAAAAACTTCTGTTTACCAGTTGCAAGTGATAAGTAACATTACTGACTATTATAATTTAACTCTCTGGTCACAACAGTGGACAGTTATTCTACAGTTGTTCTCTTGTATTTTCATGGGTTTTGTTGTTTTAGTTCCATATTTTCTTTATTTTCTTTATGTTTATTTTGTTCCAATATGAGTTCATATCATTACTTTAACTGGTCTGTTCTTAATACCTTATCTGCACCTACATGGTTAGGGTTAGAGTTATAAATCATTTGAAATAGAAAAAAAAAAAAAACATCATGTAAACATAGCCAGTGTGGCAGCGTTTACTGGGTTTAGCAAACAATAGCAGCGTTTACATTACCCTTGCAAATTTGCAAAATGTAAATAGCACTATAAAAAAAAATGGTAATGAATGAATGTCGAACAAACACTCAAATATCAATGAAAAGTTTGTTCGCTTTCATGAGGTGGTTTTTCATATATATAAATTTTCTAATATATTACAAAAATTTAATTGAAACACTTTTGACACAATTATACGTCACAGGACGTCACGTACATAATCACATGATCACTTCTTATGGAGTAAAAATGGCACGATACACATGGACAGAGGACGAGACAGAGACTTTTATCAAAATAATTCAGGAGAAAAACGTAACTGTCATTTTAGAAGCAAACAGCAGAGAAATGCAGTGAGATATTAACACATAGACAGGTTCATCATCCAGCAGTGAAACCTAGCGGGATATTTCCCAAGAGTGACGACGCTTCTGCCCAGAACAACCGTCAATGGAAACAAGTTCAAAGCACAAATATACTTTATCGAAATTTTAGGAATATTGCGACTGTTTTGTGAAAAACTGTAATGAAAACGCAGCTTTGGTATCTGTAAGAAACTTTTGGGGTTGACATAGTTTCGGCCTGAACTCTTCATATGTTATTAGACCTTATGTTAAATATGTCGACATGTGGCTTTAAATGAACTATATCCATTAGATGTGGGTTTTGAATCAGACCTCTGGGGTAAAGTCATGGCACATTAGAGCTAAAACTGTACCGACCGCAGTGATAGACGTATGACATGAAGGAAACCACAGTTAAACTAAGTCAATCCCAGCTCGGAGCTCAGTCGTATGTGTTTAAGTAAACATGTGGAGAAGGACCATTAGATCATTGTAGGTCAAGGGTGTCAAAGTCATTTTAATTCAGGGCCACATTCATTCTAATATGATCTCAAATGGGCCAGATCAGTTAAATAATAATAATAGGGGAAAAAAGTATTATTATTTAATTAGCATTAGCATTAGCATTATTATATAATGATATTTACATCTTCAACAGACCTATTATCCTCAGTTTTAACTTTCATTATGTGACGTTTGAGCACATGGTTCATGGCTGTTGGGGCGGCCATGGCTCAGTTGGTAGAGCGGGTTGTCCAGTAACTGAAGGGATGGTAGTTCAAATCCTGCTTTCCATTATGTCCTTGGGCAAGACACTTTACTTACTTAGCCTCCAGTGTCACTCACGCTGGTGTATGAATGTTTGGTGATGGTCAGAGGCTAATTTTATATAATTCACTGTCACCAGTCACATGTCTTCGCTTCTGCCTTTAATCGACTCTATATGTCAAGTGTCAGTAGATAACGTTTACTATATAATTACATTTGATTTGATCTGGTTTGCAGCGTACTACTGCGCTTCCAGTCAACTGAGCAATCTGATGGTAAGGTTATTTTAATTCAAAATGACGAGTACTTCCCAACATATCCATCCTATAAAACTTTCAGAATTACTTTTCTTTCCTAAGTATCTTCAAAAGAACATGTGGAAGGAATATTACTCCGTTTTTTTCTCTCTCTCACTTTGTACAACATAATAACTGAGTACTAAAAAAAAAAACCAAAGCGATGTCGTAACCACTTTTAATTCATGTGTTATCTGGACATGTTATAAACTGTCAGTGTGTATGTTCACATAGTGGAAAATAATACACAATTAGTGTGAGTAGCGGTTAGAGGTTATGGTTAGTGATAACAGATATGTCTTGGCATACATTGGCACACAATCAAATGCCATATAAATAAATATACATATATTGCATATAATATTATATTATAGCTAGGGCTCTCAAAATTAATGCATTAACGCATATTAATCCATCATTTTGATTAATTTGTTTAAACATTTTAATGTTAATTGCATATATTTTCATATTTTTGCATGTTTTGGAAATGTTATCACCTTTTTGGTGTTTTTATTTCTGTACAGTTGTTGAATATATTTTGAAAATGTCATTGCATTTTTGTGTGATTTTATCTTATTGTCAATTTTAGTGAAGTTTAGCATATTTTCTATATTTTTCTCTCTGCAGTCTTTTGGTGTTTTGGTGTATTTTTATGTATTTTGTGGGAAAGTTAAACACAAAAAAAATAAATGAACAGGGACAGAACAGTCGACTGGCATAAAGTGCTTTGATCAAGATAAATCCAAGTTAATCCAAAGCAACTCTGTGATTAATCTGATTAATATTGTAATCATTTGACTGCCCTAATTATGACATAATAAGATAACAATGTGCAACTGTAGTGTTTTCATTTTAGTTTTTGTGGTTTTTCTTGTGTGTATCTTCAGTGTTTGTTCTGTATTCGACCATTTCCTGCGGACGGTACCTAAAGGATCAATAAAGTTCTATATAATCTAATCTAATCTACACGTGTGTGACACTTTACTGAGGATCTCCCCTTTTATCTGTCTCCATCCAAACAAACACATGGAGGCTAATTTCCTAACATGCATCTGTCTGCAGTTCTTTCTGCAACTTAGCACCGAGTACAAACAATCATTAACCAGCCATGAGTGGAATGACGAGAGAGAGAGAGAGAGAGAGAGAGAGAGAGAGAGAGAGAGAGAGAGAGAGAGAGAGAGAGAGAGAGAGAGAGAGAGAGAGAGACAGAGAGAGAGAGAGAGAGAGAGACACAGAGAGACAGACAGACAGAGAGAGAGAGAGAGAGAGAGAGAGAGAGAGAGAGAGAGAGAGAGAGAGGGAGACAGAGAGAGACAGAGAGAGAGAGGGAGAGAGAGACAGAGAGAGACAGAAAGACAGACAGAGAGGGAGAGAGAGACAGACAGACAGACAGACAGACAGACAGACAGAGAGAGAGAGAGAGACAGAGACAGAGAGAGATAGAGAGACATAGGGAGAAACAGAGAGAGAGGGTTGGGGCGGAGGGAAGGACACAGAGAGAGAGAGAGAGAGAGAGAGAGAGAGAGAGAGAGAGGGGGGTGGTAGAGAAAGACAGAGAGACAAACACAGATAGAGAAACATAGGGAGAGAGCATAATGTAAAAACTCTAATTCAAATACAATTAATCATAGTAGTCTTTGTGCAACAATATTATATAATAAAACACCTGTAAATAAAGAGAGTGACTATAAAGATAAGAAAATAGAATTAAAATGTGTAAATTTGTGAGGAAAGACTGATTTGCATAAAAAATACTTTGAATACAATTTTGTCATAATCAGTAGAAACAGATAGAAATGACTGATGCATTAACGAGTCAATATTTTAGGTTGCAGCAGATGATGGTTATAAGTACTGTACTATTAGGTAGCTTAATCTATCATAATACTGATGGATTATTATAGATGTATTATTATAATCATCCAAAACCCAGATTGTCTGTGGTGTACCGCAGGGTTCAGTTTTAGGTCCATTTTTATTTTTCTATTTATATGCTCCTGCTCGGCCAGATTTTTCAGCGCCATAATATATTTTTCCATTTTTATGACGATGACACACAGATATACTTACCCCTGAAACCAGACGACCCAAAAACCTTAGCTGTTGTATCTGATGGCCCCAGTGATGTAAATGTTCTGCACTTATATAGTTTTTTTTCCACCTTCATGGAGCTCAAAGCGCTTTACATTAGCCTCAAATTCACTCATTCACACACACACACACACACACACACACACACATTCAAACACCAGTAGGTTTCTATGGTTCTGTCAGTCCTACTGGGAGCCTAAGTCAGAGTTCAGTGTCTTGCCCAACGACACTTCGACATGTGGACAGCCAGAGTCAGGACACGAACTGCCAACCTTTCAGTCACTGGATGAGCTGCTCTACCAACTGAGCCACAACCGCCCCCAAGAACTCTAAACGTCTGAGCCCAGAACTTCCTTCAACTTAAAGAGTCCACATCTGATGTCATATTGTTTCAATCTGCCAAATTCTATCTTTTTCATCAAAAATAGCCTCGGTCCTCTTTCCATAAATATTACGCCCACTGCCAGAAATCTTGGAGTAATATTTGATTCAGACGTGACCTTCCAGCCACACATCAATAAGTTGTTCAGTTCTGTTTTCTCCATCTACGAACCATTTCCAGAATCAAACCCCACTCCAACCTGGACACAGTTATCTACTCATTCATTCGATTACTGTGTCTCACTCCTGTCCAGGTGGTGAAATATTATTTTAATATACAGTTGAGCTTTTTCCTTTAATCTTTTGAGTTAATAGTACTTGAATATTGTTTGGATTCCTTTGTTTCCTCAGACTTTTCTTGAGATAGTATAGGGCAGTGCAGATTTACATACGCCCAAAAAGATTATAAATCACAGGAGATAAGGTGTAAAATGACAGATGGTTTAGGGGGTTGACTTCAGATAACCAACCCATCTTGCCCACAAAGGGGGGGGTCAGCCCATAGATTGATGATCTTTTTACAAAAAGTATAGAAGTGATGTGTTTTAGAAAACTGAGGCCATTTCATTCCTCTGTGGGGGTGGGTGGACTTTCTGTTATGTTATGCTGTGTTTGTGGTCAGATCCAGTCAATGAAATAAATGTATAAAAATGACACAGAAATGAAACACAACAAAAGATCCCCTCTCCAGACTGTAAAAACAATCTACCTATAGGTATTAATGAAGTCACTTTGAACCTTGAGGCTTAAATTGACAGTCGTGATCAACCGATGTGGATTTTTTTTAGGCCGACTTTGATTTTTTTTTTTTTTTTTTTTTTTTTTTTTACGTCAGCCTTAGCCAATGACTACAGTGACCAGATAACATTGGTTGAAGTTCGGGATGGGGAGTAGGGCTCACTGATGGCAGTCAATGGAGACTTCCCTACCCACTCCACCTGGTGCCTGCATTGAAGTTTCGTATGTTGGTGTTACGAGCCATGTCAAATCAATGAAAATTATCAGCTTATCATCAGCATATATTCGTACCTAATTGTAGAACGTAAAAAAATAAGAACAGATCCATTGTCGCCAGGTCCGTAAATATACTTTTACACTCCACTGTCAGATTGGACCAAACAAACCAACAAACCCCAGGCCTCATCAGACTCCCTTACATCACTTCACTGACCTGTTTGAACTTATTTCACTCTACCCTCTAAATCAGGGGTCTCAAACTCGCGGCCCGCGGGCCAAATGCGGCCCGCCGGACGCTAGTTTGAGGCCCCCGCCTTGATATGAAAGTTTAATGTTAGTGCGGCCCGCGCGAGTTTGACATGGATGCTGTATGGTATCATGTACCCAGAAATGACAGCTTAAAGCTGTGTGCACACCGGACACAATTGACACGATTTTGTCCCGCCCATACGCGAGCGAGCCCGCCTGTTTTGCTTTTTCTCTCATCATCCATGACTGAGATCACCACCATCACTGCGCTGTACTGCTCTGAAAGTCCGAAGCTCCGCTGTCATTTCTGGGTACATGATACCCTCTGGAGGCGTCACATTCTCCCTAGTTCTCCCTATAAACGTGCATTTTTTTCACACTGACAGGCTCAGATAGTTACAATAAGTGTCCGACAACATACTAGAAAGGAGAAATGAACGTATGTCTACCTTTAGCTTGAGATCGCTGTTTGTTGTTGTTCTGCTGCTGTGTGGACTAAAGGGGTGTTCACAGCAAAAGCGACAAAAATAATCGCAAAATACTCAAAAATACTCCCATGGTCAGTAAACGGCCGCCGGTAAACTGTGGGTTTTCCCCCAGTTCTCTCCTTCAGTGCTGCTGCTCTGAGCCGGCTGCCTGCCAGCTAGCAGTGGTTCAGTCCTCTGGTCCAGTCCCGCGAAAAAAATAAACAACCTCCGGTCTGCATTGACTTTGTATGTAATCTCGTCGGTTTTCCCCCGGTTCTCTCCCTCCGAAACTCCCGGTCAGGTAAACCGCCAGCGAACTCCAGTCCAGTCCCATTCCCCCGGGTCAGGGGAAGTTCACAGGGGATTCACCGGCTCTCTCCCTCCAGAGCCGGCTGCGAAACATAAACTCTCCTGGTCGTTAAACGGTTGTCGGTAAACTCTGTCTTCCATAAACTGCAGCGGGCACAGCAGCCTGCAGGACACCGCACAGGACCTGTGTGCAGTAACGTTATGAGACTCTCCACACTGATTGGCTCTCGCAACAAACAGCGATCTCAAGCTAAAGGTAGACATACGTTCATTTCTCCTTTCTAGTATGTTGTCGGACACTTATTGTAACTATCTGAGCCTGTCAGTGTGAAAAAAATGCACGTTTATAGGGAGAACTTATAATATAAATATTAAACGGCCACCACAAACACTTTGTGTTTCCATGGTTTCTGACGTTCAACCAATCACTAACTGTGCCGTGCTCGACGTCATATGCAGGCGCAGGACCCTGAGCCAATCTGGTACCAGCGGAAATTACGTTCTTTGTACGTCAGCTAAACACTAAAACTTAAACTTGCGAGAGGAAGCGCTGCCAGACCTCTAGCCAAAAGTAGGCAAGAGAAGCCATGTTCAGAACAGTTCATGTTGAAAGTTTCATTAATGTTCATGTTAAAGGTTAAATAACTGTTAATACTGTTAATTTGAATCTGAAAAAAAATAATTTCTCTACCCACCAACTATATGTGGTTTCTTAAGTTTTTCTTATTTGCTGTTTTATTATTATTTTATTTATTTATTACTGATTGATTGATTTATTTTCTTTATTCTTTATTTGTTTATTTATTTTTTCATCTTATTTTGTGTAGAAAATTAAAAATTAAGATATTTGAGAACAGTGGAATGTTTTATCAGAGCTTTTCTTGTGGAAAACCGGAACCAAAGCACTGAAAAAGTGTAGGGTATAGCAGAAGCAAAAGCATTGAAGACAGTTTTTTTTTCCTTTTTTTTTCTGTTTTTAATAAATGCGTTTTTTTTTGTTGAAAACCTGATGCGGCCCAGCCTCACCCAGACCCTAGCTCCAGTGGCCCCCAGGTAAATTGAGTTTGAGACCCCTGCTCTAAATAATATTCTTTTCTCCTCTTTCTCGCTCTCTTCTTTATCTTTCAGATTACTGCCAGTGGTTTGACGTCACATGTATGGCAGTTTTTTTCTCTGATTTATGCCTACTTTCTCCCTTGCAGCTGTACACAAAGTGAACATTTGCTGCTTCTAATACTCAACAAGAATGTAAGGTCAGAACAAGTTTAAGACTTTTTTTTTTTCTTTTAAAGACACACCCTAAAGACATAAATTCATAAATCTCCCGTGCCTTATTTGTACACATTTGTCACGTACGATAACTCTGCTTGGATGCCTTTGATACAAGACGATGGGAATCACATTGACCATTTGGTGAGAGCTGGAGTGGAACTAATGGGCTTGAAGGTGTGAGGATAATTAAGCTTGTATATTCCACTGTTATGATATCCTGCCAGACTCAGAGCTCTCTGGGCTTCCACTTAGCTGTGAATGGCTCCGTCTGTCTCTGAATCTAGACCAATAAAGGTCCCGTGGAACATGTGTTCGCTCTGTTCTCGGAAATAACCCGCAGCTTTTTATCAGTATTGTTGCACATCAGAGTTAAAAGGTGTAAGATGGCAGAGGTCACATGGTCAGAGCCAGGGGGATGTTGTGTGTTGTCTGGTCCCGTTTCCTCTGGTGGTGGAACATCCTCGAACAACTTATGAAGCTGAAATGTTCCACCGCTGCCTGAGGATGTCGGCAGTTAGTACAATGTGTAGTTTTTTTGGGTTTTTTTCGCAGCTAAATACCAGTCAGTGTTGTATTTAGGATTGAAAATAGACTAACTGGGCGTCACACTGTTTCCTGTCAGTTTGAAAATGTGTCAAATTCTAGTCCTCGATGTCCACTGTCCTGCATGTTTTTAGATATTTCTCTCTTCTACCTCTTTTACCTTCGGACATCAGATGGGTCAACACCTATGGTTTGATCTCGTCACGTTTTTGTCATGAATATGTTTTATTTTTCTCTGTTGTTTTTCTCTTCTCTGTCTATTTTCTGTCTCTTCTCTGTTTCTCTCTGTTTTGTCCTCATTTTCGTTACTGCCACCTTAGATCCCACACCTGTGGTTAATCAGGTGGCTCTATATAAGCTTGCCCTTTTTGCCTGCTCTTTGCCAGATCATTTTTGTTCATCAAGACCTTCCAGCGTTATCATCTGTCTTTTGCATGGGCTCTGTTTATGACCCGTTCCAGTCTGCCTCCGACTTCGACCTGTTTCCGCGTGACCACGTCTCTGTCTTCGACCTCTGAGCCTTATCCTGTCCCGACTACGTTCCTGACTGCTTCCCCGGTACCCCACCTGCCTTTCTGGACTCTGACCTCTCTCTCTGCCTGTCTCCCCTGGATCTCCGTTACCGAACCCTGGACCGGACCTCGTATTCTCTTGTGTCTTTTTCCCTGTGTTTGAACTTTTACATCGTGTGCTGTCTGCATTTGGGTCCAACTCCAGTCTGTGACAGTTTTGACGTTAAATATTCAGAAAAATTCAAATATTATCTTTTTTTTTTTCTTTTTTAAACTGTGCTTTTTCTGAGTTTTGTTCATGGAGCAGGTGTCTCAAAAAGCATCTAATTCAGTCAAATTAAAACTGCTGGGACCAAACTCTAATACCTGTTCTTTTTTTAAGTAATGTTTTTGCAGAATTATTTATAATTTTATAAATATCTATTTTCCACAGGTGGAAGTAACTAAGTAGAAGTACTTCCTTTACTTTACTTAAGTAGAGTTTTTAGGTATCTGTACTTTACTTGAGTATTTATTTTTCTGCCAACTTTTTACTTTTACTCCTTACATTTTTGTATAAATATCTGTACTTTATACTCTTTACATTTTCAAAATAGACTCATTACTTTTTCAAATGAGACAAATGTGTGTGTGTGTGTGTGTGTGTGTGTGTGTGTGTGTGTGTGTGTGTGTGTGTGTGTGTGTGTGTGTGTCTGAAAAATAGGACGCAAATCAGAAATTGTGATTTTTTTTTATCTCATAATTGTAATTTTTTTCATCATAATTTTCACTTTTTGTCTCATTATTCAGAATTTTTTCTCATAATTTTGTCTTTTTATCTCATGATTTAGATTACTTTGTCTCATAATTAGGTTTTTTTTAATCTCCTATTCATGACTTTTCCTAAATGTCCTGTCCATATCCACTAAAACAAATACCATGACCCAATAAAACACATAATCTACGCAGTAACTCAGTTTTAAAAGCTTTATTTTTGTATATTTTTGACATTTTTTCTGTTTTTTTCCTGCTTAAATCAATATTATTTCATACATTGCAAAAACAAAGAAGGCAGTTTTACTTTTTACTTTATTACAATTGAGAAGTTGTACTTTTAGAGGAGTTGAATCAGTACTTCTACTTTTACCAGAGTATTTTATTCATACCAGTAGCTGTACTTCTACTTAAGTACAGTATGTGAGTACTTTGACCACCTCTGTCTATTACCTTTTGTTCATTTTGCTTCTTATTTTGTTTTTTGTTTTTTATTGTATTATTTTTTTCTTTCATTTTGTTCCATTTTTAGTCTTATTTTGTTCATGTTCCTAATTATTGTGTTGTTTTATTAATAATTTTTGTTAATTTTATTGCTTATTTTATTATTTTTTATTTGTAGAGTGGAACTGCTAAAGTCTCAGGAGTTAAAGGGTTAATCACCATTTTTGCATCTACGGAATTAAATCAGTTTCTCCAGGAGTCACTTGATGGTTTTTATATTGAGCAATTCATAAACTTATTTTAGGACTACTCCTACCAAACTATTGCCATGTTATTACAAAGCTGCTCTGACTACTTTTATTTTTAGAGGAATCATGAAGTGCTGACTTGATGTTATGGAAAATGTGGATGAAAAACGAAGCCTTCGTCCTTTTTGCCAGAGAAAACATGTCAGCACTTTTGTGTGTTTACATACACTTTCATGGTGTACATCTCTGCAGCAGGTGTTAGTATATGTTCAGTGGGTTCATTCACAGTTACATTCAACACTAATGTAAAACAATGTTGAAAAGGATTAACCCATAAAGACCCAGTGCTACTCGTGTGGCAGTTCACAAATGTCTATATTAAACATTTCTTAAGTGATTCATTATTATTTATTAGGAAATAATCCTCTGGATTTTTGCCTTTTTTCCAGTGAAAATCAGATATTTCCCAATATTTTAATGTTTCCACTGAATGTCCAAATGGGTCATTATCTGACGACTACTGCATTTTTCACCAGTTATTTACATTAATAGGACTAATTGATCAACACTTGTTAAACATTTTAGATCAGCAGATAATTTGGTGGACGTTTGGGTCTTTATGAGTTAAAACAGGGTTTGTTTTATAGAATCTGCGACACATTGGCTGTGTCCAATATCACTCCCCATTCCTCTATAGTTCACTATATAGACCCTCTATAGTTCACTATATAGACCCTCTATAGTTCACTATATAGACCCTCTATAGTTCACTATATAGACACTCTATAGTTCACTATATAGACCCTCTACAGTTCACTGTATAGACCCTCTATAGTTCACTGTATAGACCCTCTATAGTTCACAGAATACTGTAGATCCTCTATAGTTCACTGTATACTGTACACCCTCTATAGTTCACTATATAGACCCTCTATAGGTCACTGTATACTGTAGACCCTCTATAGTTCACTATATAGACCCTCTATAGTTCACTATATAGACACTCTATAGTTCACTATATAGACCCTCTACAGTTCACTGTATAGACCCTCTATAGTTCACTGTATAGACCCTCTACAGTTCACTGTATAGACCCTCTATAGTTCACTATATAGACCCTCTATAGTTCACTGTATACTGTAGACCCTCTATAGTTCACTACATAGGGACCATTCCATTTTATAGGGGTGTCCGAATATTTAGTGAACTATTTGTAATCACTATATAGTCACTCAATGTATCCCATAATCCACTGTGAAATGTAGTGGACATCAATGGTCACTAACCAAAGCACTATATCCCATCATGCATTGCATGACTCAAAAAATGGCCGAATGACGGAGAGATTTATGATTAAAAGAAACACAGACCGATATAGATTGGACGTCATACCGGCAGAGCTACAGCTGTTCAGTAACAGTAAACATTAAGTCTGTCTGTTGGATGACAGGTGCCAGACAAGAGTTACTTAACAGTTAATAACAGTTAATAACAGTTAATAACAGTTAATAACAGTTAATAACAGTAAAACAGTCGTGAGCCTAGTTTAGTGGGGGGTTTTTTTATTTTATTGGACAGACAGTAAAAATAAAAAAATTACAAATACTTTTAATTTTGTGGTACATTTGAATCATTCGACGGTGATGAAGCGATTAAACAGCACCGTAGTAGTGTCCGAAAAATTTTCAATTGAGTTCACTATATAACGCACTACATTTATTTCCCTATGACGTGAGTAGGGGGTGAGGGAGTGATTTCAGACACAGCCATTTTGGTTTGTATGTTTAATAAAGTATGTTTCCAAAGTATCACTGCAGCACACTGATGCTGAAGTTTTGCTGCAATTTTATCAGAATATGGCTTTGACTACGTATTTATTATGGAATAATCATTTGTATTTTGCATTTTTTTCAGTGAAAGTTGTATATTTCCCAATATTTAATTCACTGATCATGTAAATCTTGGGTGGGTGAGTGGTTGAAAATAAAACAATTGCTTTTATTTATGTAACTCCATGGGTTTTACTGGTGAGTCAATGCTGTAGAAGATGACGTTTCCATGGTAACTACAAACTGTATTTTATTTACATGTATAAATAGAACCAGTGAATCAACAGATGTTAACTAAACATTAATGGTCTATGGTAGATGTTTGGGTCTTTTTGGATTAAAAACACAGAGTTTACAAAGACTGGTACACTATATGGTTTGTATATGTAGTTCCATACGTTTCCATAGTAACACTCTATCACAGCCATGTAGAGGTTTTACTTTGACCTGCTTTTTGATGGCAAAATAAATTGCTGCAATTTTATCAGCAACTATGGGTGTAAATAATGACAGGTCGTCTATTTATATTTATATATATAATACCCTGACAATCAACGAGGGATGACGCAAATTCTCAGAAAGTCTCGGAACAACACAAAAAAAAAAGAAAAAAAAAAAAAAACCTGTCCTGTTTGTTCAAGTAGATGCCGGATGGCTCGATACAATAGCCACTAACAATTACTGTTGTTTTGTTGGAGAGTACTTACCTTTCATCTGATTACACTGTCTAACAAATAAAATTATAAAGCGTAGTATGCGTGCATGAATGTGGGCAGAGGGAAACAGCCAGGATTTAAAAAACAAAGCTCTTTGGAAAACACAATAACCATCCGGTTCAGAAAATGCCCTGGGGCAGCCTTCTATCATGCAGCCCGATGCAGAATAAAAAAAATAAAATAAAATAATCTCCCATATTAGCCATTTTACTGCCCTATATTTGAAATACTGTGGGAAAAAACAACCATAAATCTAGGTTAGAGCTACCTGATATATATTCATCACACCTTTAAGTCAGGTCTAACATTGTCCGTCTTCTTCTTCTTCTCATGTTTTGACTAAATATGTCAAGGCTCAGTACAACTCATACCTCAGGGCTGCAGATCTTACCCCGAGCATCACGGTCCTGGATTAGAGCCCCTCTATCTGATAATGGGGTGAGGCAGAGTTCAGAGCAGACGGAGCGTCGTGCTGCAACTCGCACTGATGCAAGAAAAGCTGGACCTGACTTGACATTTATCTGTTATTGTGTAAATACAAGAGGGAAAAAAAGAAAAATGCAGATGTGAGATATGTAGAGCAGATGCTTTTTTACCTCATGCACACGTGATCATTTCCCATGAATGCTTTTTTAACCTGGAAAGACCCAGTGCTACTTTTATGGCAGATCCCACATGAATTTTTTCCTGTGTATTTAACCTTTATGAAGTGATTTGTCATGATCTATTATATTGTCCTTTTATTTTGCATTTTTTAAGTGAAAATCTGGTATTTTGCTATATTTAAACCATTGATTGTGTTGGTATTTATCATATCAAAACTGAGAAAAAGTTACTTTTTCATTCAAATATATCACCCTTTAATCCCTGAAATACTATTCATGACAATATTATCCTTTCTTTTTTATATTTTAAGTGAAAATCGGGTATTTTTCTATATTTAACCCATTGATCATGTTGATGTTTATCATATCTAAACTGAGAAAAAGTGACTTTTTCATTCAAACATATCACCTTTTAATCCCTGAAACACTATTAATGTGAATTTCCATCTGTGTTATTGTCATAAAAGCGACAGTATGTGTTTGTCATCCTTTATCTTCAGTGGTTGGGGTCAAAACATGTGGAATTAGATCACTCTGAGAGCGCAGGCCTCCGTGAAGCAGCCAAAGTTTGGATCTGGATGTTTGTAACTTATTTGTAAACAAGTTTTCACTAGCGATTTATTTCATCGGCCATTAACAATACCTTAGAGGGTTTAAAAAATTCAAAGAAATCCTCGGCCCTGTTTTTGACTATGACAATATTCAACCACGTATGATGTCACTGACGTTACACGACGTCGCACAACGACCAAATTTCACGTTAGATCGAATGTTAAATATGAAGCACAAGATATTGTCAGATTTAACAAAATATGTCAATAACTCCGCTTTAAGGTAAAGTTAATAAATGTAGCAAATATACACTGTCATAGAACAAAAACTCACACTTCATACTTGCTTGGACTTACTTTCTGTCAATAGCGATCAACAGCTGTGCACCTTAGCAAACTACTTTCATCAGTTGTTCAGCAGTGTTTGCAGCTGCTACGTGCAGGTGCACAGCTGTTAGCAGTGACAACGTGCATTGATCGATATTGAGAGAAAGTAGGTCCAAGAAACAACAAAGTGTGAGGTTTCGTTCTGTCACGGTTTTGTTTTGCAAATAAATCAGTCATTTGAACAGACACAGTTTTGAGAAGAAACACGTTTTATTTTGTTGACCCCAGGAAACCTGCCGGGACTACTTTTGCTTTGACCAAAACCGCAGGACACTGTCGGGGGTAAGTCACTGTGGGTGAACCAGAGTAAAGACACTTATCCTATTCAAGTTCATGTGAAAAATAGTGAAATATCCCTTTAATATTTACACATACAATGTATCTAACACGGAATTGTGTGACATTTGTGTAACTAGCCTGTGGGTGGGGATGAGCCCCATCTGCGATGCCATACATGGGCGGGGCTTATGATGACATGGGTGGGGTTTATAACCTAGTGACGTAGCTATGTTTTCCTGCTCTGAGTCGCTCATATGTCTGTGTCTCTATGGTGGGTCGACCAATGCACCCATGTGGGTCAAATGTCACTTCTTGGAGCGCTGTGTGCATATAGAACTTGTTGTGAACTACTACATTATAAAAACAGTTTCACAAAATGGTTTTCAGTAGAAGGAGGCTTTTAAAATTAACTTAAAACTGACACATTTCTTTCATATTCATCTTCTCATTCCAAATGGTTCATATCTGACTATCATAAAAGGATGAAAAACTAAATTTAACAATAATTATTTACACATATTGATGGGATTATTGGATCAACAGGTGTTAAACATTTGACATCAGTAGATAGTTTTGGTTGCAGACGCTCTTTGGGTCTTTAAGGGTTAACTGTCGCAGTGTTGTTTTTCCAGCAGGTATTTTATCTGATCCATCTGCTGTTGACTTATGATTGATTTTGTTGATTCAACTGAAATTCTTGTCTGAAACAAAAAGCATGTCTGAATATGTGGAAAGTATTCAGACGTTTTCGTGCCTTCAGCGTTTGCACTGATTTGCAGATTTTGCACTTTTGAAACTTGACATATGGATTAGTCAGCAGAACAATAAGTTCTTATAGAGTTCTGATCTGTATGATTTGACGTTGACATTTTCCTGTTTATGACCTACTTTGAAATGAAAAAAAAAAGAAAAATCAAAGACTTTTTCTGCAGTCAAACAATGAGGCAAATTGGAACTTGTCATCATTTATAGGCAAAGAAAAAGCTGAGAAGAAAACATGGAAATATTTAATAGGTCATTATGCTCTTCATCCCTCGGGCCGCATTGGAACTGTCAGCGGGCCGCATCTGGCCCCTGGGCCGCATGTTTGAGACCCCTGATTTAGCAGATTCTTCAAAATAAAAGCTGTATGTTATATATTTGCATTGACTTTTAATTTGCTAATGACCACATGTGAGCCAGGTCTGCCTCCATTTGAAAGGGTATAAAGCCCTTCCCCCATACCCCTCTTCTTTAACGTGAATTGAGACACCCCTACCCCAACATGTGGACGCGCAAAAGAAGGGGAAGCCGTAACGAGTGAAATGTGTTTCAGCCTATGACACTGGATACTGTTCCAACTTTGAGTGAAAGGCATGTTTAGATGATATAAATTAGCATTTTCTTTTGGAGACTTTAATTGAATTTAATTAAAACTGACACATTTTGATGGAAATCCACTCTTTATATACATTCATCAGGAACTTCTGACGCTTCTTCCATATTCATGTCCTCATGCCTCATCAAAGTTGCCATATTTAATAGTTATTAGGCATCTCTGGGCAGAAAGTCCATAATTATCTTTCTCCATATTGTCACTGAAGTGGTGTTAGTGGATGTGAGACCTTCTGGATGGTCTTTTTCTGTTCTCCAGGCGTTAAAGTCATGAAAGCTGTAACGATTTCAAGGACCAGACACCATCAAACATGACCTGAATCCACTCCTCTACTTCACAACCTCAAACAATGTCACCTTGTTCAGTTTCAGTCTTTTATTTTATCTCTAAGCAAGTTTCACTGCTCGACAGTATCTGCTTCAGACATTAAATGTGTTAAATCTTACATACTTTAATAAGATGAATCACAAATCAAATGACTTTAGTGCTGGTTAGTTCATGTTTTTAATATATATGACGGTGTGTTATTCCACATATATGCTGGTTTATGTACATACATGTATATAATAGAAAATTAGAAAAATTTCAAAACTGTTCAAAAATAAAGTGACTTACAGTGTAGATAAGGTGTTTGATTGGGTCACGGTACTCAGTTTTATGGATATGGGAAGGAAATTTAAGAAAAATAGGTGGGGGGGAGTCACAATTGAGGTAAAAAGTCATCATTATGAGATTAAAAGTAAAAATAGTTTGATAAAAAGTCTAAATTATGAGATAGTCATAAATATGACATGTGAAATGCATAATTACGAGTGCAGAGCCCATAGAAAATGTCTGGGCAGTGTGTGTCGGCTTACTAAACTACAGCTAACAACAAAAAAACAAAAATGAAAAGGGTCTAAAAGTGAAATGATAAAGCAGTGGATGAGCCAGATACTATTGTAGCCTACAGTTATTATAATCGATACAATGTTAAGTTGAAGGTGAATCAGATGTTTCACCTGTTAATTCAGTAAATTACAGATCTTATTTAAGCCTCGTGAATTTGCCGCCATAATAGCCTCAGTCGCAACTGGACTTACTGTGGCCGCAACAATGACAAAAATGTCTGTGAATTCCTTGGGGGACTGACGTTGTAGCGGCGTTTAACACAGTTGTGATGTTGTCTAATGACAGGATAAGTATTACCTATGGGCCACTGGTAATTTGGAATAATTATGAAAAATGTCTGAGTTGTTATTCCTATACGAATGCGCCATGTCCGTGATTTGCTTGGTAAAAATTCCGCTGCAAATTACCTACTGTTGCGGCAAAAGACAGATGTCCAGTGATAATTTAAGTCTCGTGTGAATGCGTATATACAGACCTTGTGAAAGTCCATAACAGCAGTTAGTCGTCACAAGTAATGCACTACGGCACAGCTGTAGCCAAATCAGAGGGCGGGACTTAGACATTATGCATGGCAATGTTCAGAACGGCAAAGTTAGAAAGATCAATGATATTAGTTTAATATATTTGTTGTTGTATGTTGTAATAATGTGAAACTTTGCACAGCAGTCCACCATAGTACTGGAAAGTCACCCTCCAAATTTTGGATAATTTCGTGACGTTGTGCAGGTGTCAGGCGTTCCATAGACAAACAAGACACACTACAGACAGAGATTTTTTGAATAATAGATAGATGAGAAAAAGAATAGAAATTATTACGAGATCGTCAAAATTATGAGACAAAAAATCATCAAAATTATGAGATAAAGTCACAATCTTGCGATAAACGTCACAACTTAGCATAGATTTCATCTAGGCAGGACCCCCCCCACCCACCCACTCCCCACCCCCACGGATCCTCACCAACCTTTTATCACTCGTTCCTTGTGTCAGTATCAACATTTCCTGAAATTTTCTGCAAAATCCATCCATAACTTTTTTTGTTTTCTTACTACGAATCACAGAGGTGTATTAGAAAGCTGTTACTTAATAATAATTACATCCAAATGAACACCATTAAAAAAAATGATGACTAGAGACATTTATGAGTTACTGAGCAAATAATGTAATAAGTTATGACATTACAAGTCGATTATTTATTACAAACTTTTATTACATTTAAGTTATTACACTATGAGCAGTTATGACGTTATCCAAATAGTTGCAGAGATACGAAGAAAAAAGTGTTTAGTGATTTTAAACTTTTTATGGAAAATCTAGAAATGGTAAAAAAAAAAAATTATCACTTCTTCTTGTCGATGATTTTTATTGATATGGAAAACTTGCAATTTCTAAATTCAATATCTTTCAAATTATCACATTAACACAAAGGATAGATGGTGACAGCAGCGGTCGGATCAATATAATATAATATAAGCTAACATAATATACCACACTCTGGGCAATAGATTTTAAATGTAGACATTTTTCTAATGTAATTGGACTTTTTCTCATTCTAAAACACAATAACTACATTTAGAGAATAGATTAGTGTTGACATTCATATTGTTTTATGTTATTATTTGACAGATCTGGGCTGAACGAGGCGTCTAAAATAAAACGAGTTTGACATCTTCTGCTGTAAAGTGAATGAATTCAACTATTATTAAAAATGATTCCCATAAACCAAGGATGAAAATAAAAACTGTTCTATGTTATGACAGTGTAGAGGTTGTGTTAGGCACAAAAATAATCTGTTTATATTTATATGTAAATGTATTTTTAAAGATTTTGTTAAATACGACAATATCTTGTGTTTCATATTGAACATTAGATGTAACATGTGAAATGTGGTCATTGTGCGACGTAGCATAACGTCAGAGTGACGTCATACGTGGTTGAATATTGAAATGGAAATGAGTCCAAGGATTTCTTTGAATTTTTTAAAACTAAGGCAGTAGTTCTCAAATCCGGTCCTCGTGGCCCAATGTCCTCCATGTTTTAGTTATTTCCCTCTTCTATCACATCTGGTTCGATTATTGATCAGCTCTTCAGAAGTTTGATAATGATGTAATGGCTTCCAGGTGTGATGGAAGAGTGAGATATTTATAATTTTCATATTTTTAAAAAACATTTTTTATAGAATTTATTCTCTTTGTTTTTAATTGTATATTTTTTTATTTTCATTTATTTAAAAAAAAAATCATTTATTTATTTTTTGTCATTATTAGTATTTGTTATAAAAAAAAACAGGAGATATTTTAAACATGCAGGACACTGGAGAAGCACTGCTCTAAGGGATTGTTAATGACTGATAAAATAAATCAAACACTAGTTTACAAATAAGTTAGGAACATCCAGATCCAAACCTTGGCAGTTTTGTGGAGGTCTGCGCTCTCAGAGTGATCTAGTTTTTGTAATAATTATGAAGCAGCAGCTCGACCGAATCAACAACCTACTATAATACCTTCATCGCAGAACAACAGGAATAATGTTAAAGAGGAATTAACTGTTTCCATGTCAGAATAATTATCAGGTTCAGAATTAAGATTGGAATAAACCAAAATAGTGATTTTTCAACTGTTTACATGGTTCATCTTAAAGAGGAATTAACCTTTGTTCTAAATGAAACAGGAATAAAAACTGTCATGTAAACAGGCCCAGTAATAAAAGATGACCACACTATTGAAGTATGTTCCTGTTTTGTTTGTACAGGAGCACGTTCCCCTTGGGAAGTCGGTCGCAGGTCGTCAGTTTAACTGTAGAATCTTTGCTGAGGCGTAACCAGATCTTTATCTGCCCTCGGTACATGCTTCTTCTTCTTCTGACAGATTGACGGATGTCTGCGATCGTGAATGAATCTAGATGAAAAAGTCTGTTTTTGGAACTGGCTCCTTAGAACGCTGCAGGGCACGTATACTGTCGCTGTAAATAAAGCTGTATACGTTTGTATCGTCTATCAGAGGTATAAATACATTCACATACACAGATGAGTTTCAAATGAAAATAAGAAAACACATCTTTTCTGTTTTTAAACCAACTTTATGTATTTGCTGTTAAATGAAGCAGGTTTTTTTTACAGGTTACAGTCGTTATTTCACTGACTGCATCTAAAATACATGAGGTCATATAAAAACTACAGCCTTTCTAAAGCCTTCCTTCATCTCGTCTCTGCGTGTTATGTAACATCTATTGTACAAACTCCATTCACATCATTCACATACCAGTTTAAAGTGCGACCACCCAGACTTCTTGACACAAGGTTTCCAAAAAAAGCAGCCATGTGTCTTTCCCCACATCGACATAATCCAGGACGTGTCTGTGAGCAACACCTTCTGCCCCAGTGTGTCATATATATATATATATATATATATATATATATATATATATATATATATATACAGTCTATAGTCACTAACGGTCTGAAGCCATTCATTCTCACAGCCTAATTTGGTCCATTTCGTGCTTTACTTGTCAGGTTGGAATTCATGTGTCAGACTTTGCTGCAAATATTTAATATTTGAAATAAATGTTACTGAGCGTGTTCCTGTTACACAAATAAATGGATCCATAACTGGCTGCTGCATTCACAAACTGCAAAAAAAAACTAAGTAAATATAAAAATTATAATATTTAGAACTAGAAAAGCACTCTGAGAGCGCAGACCTCCGCCAAGGTAGACCACCCCCACTCCCCACCCCCCACCCTGATCACCCCCAAAATGAAATGAGTTCTTCCTGATCACATTTCCAACATATCCTGAAAATTTCATCAAAATCCGTCCATAGGTATTCGAGTTATCTTGAACTCAGATAAACAGATAAACACCAGCAAAAACATAACGTCCTTGGCGGAGGTAACAATAATGTACAATAACACCCCCCCCCCCCCAAAAAAAGTGTCAAAAAGCAAGTGATTTGGAAAAAAATAAAATAAAAATAAAACGACTGGAACCAAATGACAATGGTAGTTATTTATTTATTAGTGCTGTCAAATGATTAACATTTTTAATCACATTAATCACATAGTTGCTTTGGATTCATTTGGATTAATTATGATTTAAACACTTTATGTCAGTCAACTGTTTTGTTTTGTTTGGTTGGGGGGGGGGGGGGGGGGGGGGGTACAACACTCAAATGTCCTAAAAAAAATGCACAAAAATACACTAAGAAACACAAAAAATGCTGAGGAAAAAAATGTGCAAAATGTGCTAAAATTAATTAAAAACAAAAAAGTAGTAAACATATTCAAAAACTCTTCTAAAGTAGAGGAGACAACCCCCTGACACACACATTTTTGTCTCCTGTGGGGACAAAAGTTTGACGGTTTTACTTAAAAAATGCTGTCCATTGCAAAGAACATTCCATTAAAACCAGCTAAATAAATAAGATTTTTTTTCTTTTTAAATCCTGTCCATTGCAGAGAACATTTCATTAAAAATACATCAATAAAAGATGCTGTCCACTGCAAAGAACATTCAATTAAAAACAGATAAATAAATAAATAAATAAATAAATGTGTCTGTAAAAACAGTTTCATCATGTAGTTTCCAGACTGATCTTAAATGACGTCAGCATTTATTCATTTATATTCATGAGTTCCGATTTTCCCAAATACTCAGACAATTAAAGGCATTATAATAATAGTTGATACCTGCTGTAATAATAGATAAAAACCACGTCCTGCACAAGCTTCATTATAATATGATTCAGTGGAGGAGCACAATATAGAAGAACTGAATAATGGTATAATGACGATGATAAAATACCAAAATATATGTAAAAATATCAATATATATATGCAATTAATATGTTTATTCAACACCTTTGATGGTTTCAACAAAACAAGTTGAAACAAAACAGCTGTAAATAATCCTTTAAGTATAATTCAAATGGTAAAATCCCACTATGGTATAAATATGCACTGATCAACTCCTCCAGAAAAGTGACATGTTAGAAAATGATGGGATGGCTTATGTGAATTAAAAACGTGTTTCGATATTTATACGTGTCGAGGCTGTCCTTGAATTCACAATGACAGGACATGAATTCTGATTTATTGTATTTATCGTGAGCTGCATGAAAAACAGTCCTGAATGGATTAGTTTCAAAAATCGAATCCACAGGAAATGTTCGCTCTATGTGAATATGTGGAACAAATATATATATATATTATCTATAGCAGGGGTCTCAAACTCATAACTTTCAGGGGTCACATTCAGCCCAATTTGATCTCAAGTGGGTCAGACTAGTCAAATATTAATGAAATAACTGAGAAAAAAGTGACAATTCCAAATGTATGTCTTTGTTTTAGTGCAAACAAACCCAATTACCGAATGAAAATACTTACTATCCGACAAGGAAGGTGTGAATAACCTGAAAAAGTGAAATAGCTCAAGAAAAATATATGCAATTCTAACAATATTATGCCTCAGTTAATCATATACACACATACATTATGGATCAGATCTACTACAAAGACACAAAATTGTTCAAATTGTGCTTAATTTTCTTTCGAAATTTCAGGTTGTTCATGTTTGCTCAGATTTTTCACATTTTATTTTTACAGGATAGTTTGTAAGTATAAATATTTGCCAAATTTAATGTTATTTTTTGCACTATGCGAAAGACAGAAATTTTAAATGGTCATTATTTACGGGTATAATGTAAATGATTTTCACATCAAAATGAGAAGGAAATATGAAGTCATTCTTTTTTGTAGGTTGTTCTGTTATAATTTGACTGTAGATGATAATGGTCTGTATGTGGAACCTGGAATAAAATCAGTTCTTAAAACTCAAAAAAGAAAAAAAAAGTTACCTCTACCAACTATTTTGATTTTTATAAAACACCCAGTCGTCTATTAGAAAACAACAACACAAGCAGAAAAAAAAAACATGGGAGGAGGAAGAGGAGGAAGAGGAGGAAGAGGAGGAAGAGGAGGAAGAGGTGGAAGAGGAGGAAAAGGAGGAAAAGGAGGAAAAGGAGGAAAAGGAGGAAAAGGAGGAAAAGGAGGAAAAGGAGGAAAAGGAGGAAAAGGAGGAAGGGGAGGAAGAGGAGGAAGGGGAGGAAGAGGAGGAAGGGGAAGAAGAGGAGGAAGAGGAGGAAGGGGAAGAAGAGGAGGAAGAGGAGGAAGAGGAGGAAGAGGAGGAAGAGGAGGAAGAGGAGGAAGAGGAGGAAGAGGAGGAAGAGGAGGAAAAGGAGGAAAAGGAGGAAGGGGAGGAAGAGGAGGAAGGGGAAGAAGAGGAGGAAGAGGAGGAAGAGGAGGAAGAGGAGGAAGAGGAGGAAGAGGAGGAAGAGGAGGAAGAGGAGGAAGAGGAGGAAAAGGAGGAAAAGGAGGAAGGGGAGGAAGAGGAGGAAGGGGAAGAAGAGGAGGAAGGGGAAGAAGAGGAGGAAGAGGAGGAAGAGGAGGAAGAGGAGGAAGAGGAGGAAGAGGAGGAAGAGGAGGAAGAGGAGGGAGGGACGAAGGAAAGACAGAGGGACACTGTGGAACTTTTGCACTTTGCAGATTCATCCCATGGGCCACATTGGAACCTTTGGGGGGCCGCATTTGGCCCTCAGGCCGCATGTTTGAGACCCCTGATCTATAGTGTTTTGTTTGTTTTTTTTCCCATTCATTACTGCGCTGCCGTTTGGGTCTAGTATGAGTACAACTGTTTTCCTATTTCCTTGACCTTTGTCGTTTGGTTCCATTTTTCACTTGTTCAACTTATTCGAGTGTTTTTCCGATAATTTCACTCGAGGTTTTAGTAAATTGAAAATGCAAATAAAATGGATGGAGGGTAAATGAAGTGCACTTATAGAACACACATTCATCTCTGTTTGGGAGTTTAAGTGTATCACATAGAACGCAATGTTTTTCATGCTATCATTATGGTAGAAGAGTTATTGTGTTTTATTAGGTAGAGCAGGTTGAACATTAACCCAAGGGTTGGCGGTTCAAGTCCCACTCTGTCCAAGTCAGTCCATTGTTTCCTTGGGCAAGACACGTCACCCTCCTTGCCTCCATAACTGGCTTCTGCATTAACAAACTGAACAAAACTAAGTAATAATAATAATAATAATAATAATAATAATAATAATAATAATAATAATAATAATAATAATAATAATAATAATAATAATAATAATAATAATAATAATAATAATAATAATAATAATAACAGCCCACCCACACTTATAGCAGTACCAAGCACATATTTATGACTGTTCTTGTAATGTTTATGCTGGGTTTTTTTTATATTTATGCCAAACTGATTGACTATGTTTATAGTGACAGTGACAATAAAGGATTCTGTTCTATCATTCTATTCTATTCTATTAATTGTTAAAAAAAAAAGAAAAAAAAATCTTGTCAAACACCTTTGAAAGTATTCATTCATTATTAATTAATTCATATAATTAAATTAATTGCTTTGGATTAATTTTGATTAATCACGATTAAAACGCTTCATGTCGGTCAACTGTTTTGTTTGTGTGTGTGTGTGTGTGGGGGGGGGGGGGGGTTGTACTCAAATCTGTTCGTGGATTTAAAAGTACAGTACAGATATTTATATAAATGTAAAGAGTATAAAGTACATATATTTATATAAATTAAGGAGTATAAAGTACATATATTTATATAAATGTAAGGAGTATAAAGTACAGATATTTATATAAATGTAAAGAGTATAAAGTACTGATATTTATATAAATGTAAAGAGTATAAAGTACATATATTTATATAAATGTAAAGAGTATAAAGTACATATATTTATATAAATGTAAGGAGTATAAAGTACATATATTTATATAAATGTAAGGAGTATAAAGTACATATATTTATATAAATGTAAGGAGTATAAAGTACATATATTTATATAAATGTAAAGAGTATAAAGTACATATATTTATATAAATGTAAAGAGTATAAAGTACATATATTTATATAAATGTAAAGAGTATAAAGTACATATATTTATATAAATGTAAAGAGTATAAAGTACATATATTTATATAAATGTAAAGAGTATAAAGTACATATATTTATGAGCAAATGTAGGGAGTAAAATTAAAAAGTAGCCAGAAAAGTACTCAATTTAAGTACCAATACCTTTTATTTCAGAAGCCTTTTACTCACAGACCAGTGTAATTATTTGTGTTTTCATGTGTATGTGACAGACACATTTATATGAAGGTTCATATGAGGTTCAGTCTGTACTGGGAGTCATTTAGGGTTCAGTGTTTTGCCCAAAGACATGTCGACATGTGGAGCCAAGATTCACCCACCGACCCTTCAGCCATTGGACGATCCACTCGACCAACTGAGCCACAGCCGACAGACACATACTCGTCTAATCTGGGAAAGTACTGAGCACAAACAACATTTAATATAGTAAAAACAGAAAATAAGAGTGAAAAATTAAAAAACAAGAACACACTATAGATGATATAGACTTGGTACAGGTATAATATTTAACTGCACAGTGTAAAAAATGCAGTGTTAAAATATTTTTAACACAATTTTTTTTAAGATTCTCTAATTTAACTGTGATTGACCTAATATGGTTTGTTTTATTGTTAAAAAAGCTTCAGCCCATTTCACATCAAACATCATGGAGCAGCACATTTTACAGATTTATTGATAGTGTGTGTGTTTAACCCAATAATATGTCCCTTAAAAACCCATATTTTGTGCCTTTTTTTAATTTAGCTGATGAAAAAAATATATAAAATATAAATATTCTAAATAATAATTTCAAAAATTCTAAATATTTTTAAATATATAAAAAAGTTTGCTTCAGAAGTGCTACCTGGACTCATGATAAGTAATAATTAGAGGTGTTCTTTGGATGGGAAAACTAAGAGTAAGAAAAAAAAAAGACAAAAATCCAAGGCACTCTCTTATTTGTGAAAATTTAAAAAGCATTTATTACATTAGTTTGGTTATTAAAACCTATAAAAGACCTCAATGCATTTCACCATCCAAGCCTTCATCAGGGAGTCAATTTACCAGTCAAAAAATATTTGTCTGGTTAATGTTTGGAGGTTATTATCTAGTGTCAGATGAAATAAAAAGTGTATTTTACACTGTAGATCCAGTGCTTCCAGTGTGTAGTTTAAATCTTTCAGTGTCATCATGTATTTGTTGACCAAGGACAGTAAGAACACACTGCTGTGGTTGATTAAAGACAGTGTAAGTGAGTGGAGCAAAATGACAACAGCCTGTGTGTAACACTGTTTGAGATTATAATTCATTATAATTCATTTTAATATTTTTCATTTTAATTTGATCCTGTGTGACATGATGCTGTTTTATTCCATTTCCTCATTTTTCATGGATATAACACCATCATGTTCTGTTATTTTTACCTCTTTACCTCAACTCATTTAACCTTGGACTTTGTGTTTTATTTTGTGTCTGTTTTATTATTGGGTCCTTCTGCTTGGCTGTCAAAGCACTTTGTAAACTCTGCTTTTAAAAGGTACTATATAGTTATTATTATTATTATTATTATTATTATTATTATTATTATTATTATTATTATTATTATTAGTAGTAGTAGTAGTAGTAGTAGTAGTAGTAGTAGTAGTAGTAGTAGTAGTAGTAGTAGTAGTAGTAGTAGTAGTATGTACAATACAGGATGTTTAAAAATGCAACAAGAGGCTAATAAGTAAAAAAAAAAAAAAAAAAAAAAAAAGTCTTTTAATCATCAGATTCAAATTTTAACACAATTAAATGGAAAAGTTGTTTACTGTTGTTTTGATGAAACTGTTGAAGGTGTTAAACAGGTACATTTAACACACATTCATATTTTTGCATATTTTTGGGATATTTTATCACATTTTGTGTGGTGTTTTTTCTGTGTTTTAAAAAGGTTTGTATTAATATGTTTAGGATTTTTTCATCTCTTTTTACGTGAATTTTACTGGGTTTTAACATGTTTAACATTTTTTCATCAAATCACTTCCTATTTGAAATTAACACAGAGCTAGCACTAGGCTAATCCTAGCACTAGACTAATCCTAGCACTACGCTAATCCTAGCACTTGGCTAATCCTAGCACTACGCTAACCTAGCATGAGGCTAATCCTAGCACTAGGGTAATCCTAGCACTAGACTAATCCTAGCACTACGCTAATCCTAGCACTAGGCTAATCCTAGCACTAGGCTAATCCTAGCATAGACTAATCCTAGAAATACACTAACCTAGCACAATGCTAATCCTAGCACTATACTAATCCTAGCACTAGGCTAATCCTAGCACTAGACTAATCCTAGCACTACGCTAATCCTAGCACTACGCTAACCTAGCATGAGGCTAATCCTAGCTCTAGACTAATCCTAGAAATACACTAACCTAGCACTATGCTAATCCTAGCACTACACTAATCCTAGCACTAGGCTAATCCTAGCACTAGACTAATCCTAGCACTACGCTAACCTAGCACTAGGTTAATCCTAGCACTACACTAATCCTCGTACTAAAATAATCCTAGCCCTGGGCTAATGCGTTGCCCAACTTGAACAAACACATTAAGTACAGATACTGTTTAATCTTGCAAAGTGAAAGGAAACAGATTTAAAATGAATATTTAATCATGAAACCAAACCTGTGATTAATCTAATTAAAAATTATATTCACTTGACAGCCCCAATAAAAAAACAAACAAAAAAACAGGCAGATTAGTTAATGTAACAGAAACCCTGACTGGCTCTAGTAGAAATGCCAACATTTGATTGGACAAACCCATGTTTTGTGCCACAGTACAGTGACCGTAGCCTTTAATAATTTATTTATTTACTATTTGGCTGGTAAATGTTTGGTGTATTTTACACTGTGGATCCAGTGCTTCCAGTTTGTGGTTTAAATCTTTCAGTGTCATCATGTATTTGTTGACCAAGGACAGTAAGAACACACTGCTGTGGTTGTCAAACACTCACATTAAAGACAGTGTAGTGAGTGGAGCACATGACGACAGCCTGTGTGTAACGCTCTTCATAATGTTTGTGGTTGACCTTGTTCCAGTGTGGGTTCAGAGCGGTGCAGACTGAGCATGTGCAGACTGAGCATGTGCACACTGCTCCTCTGACCCTGCAGCTCTATAGTCTGCAGGTTGTTCACATGTTTTGGTAAACATCTGCATTTCCTGTTCAGCCCTTCCATCTGACTGCGTGGGAAACAAGACAAACCGTTGTGTAACGTGTGAATATACCTGTACTGTTTATGATTATTGTATGTGTGGGACGTTTGGTATGACTGCACAATGTTCCACTGGCTTTGATGAGGTTTGTCTGTTGGACGAACTGTATCTGCTGTAAATATAAAACCACAGGGAAACTAACGATGTTCACTATCATACACTGATACTCCTGTGTTCATGGAGATAGATAGATAGATAGATAGATAGATAGATAGATAGATAGATAGATAGATAGATAGATAGATAGATAGATAGATAGATAGATAGATAGATAGATAGATAGATAGATAGATAGATAGATAGATAGATAGATAGATAGATAGATAGATAGATAGATAGATAGATAGATAGATAGATAGATAGATAGATAGATAGATAGGTAGATAGGTAGGTAGGTAGGTAGGTAGGTAGGTACGTAGGTAGGTAGGTGGGTACATAGGTAGGTAGGTAGGTAGGTAGGTAGGTAGGTAGGTAGGTAGGTAGGTACGTAGGTAGGTAGGTAGGTAGGTAGGTACATAGGTAGGTAGGTAGGTAGGTAGGTACATAGGTAGGTAGTTAGGTAGGTAGGTAGGTAGGTAGGTAGATAGATAGATAGATAGATAGATAGATAGATAGATAGATAGATAGATAGATAGATAGATAGATAGATAGATAGATAGATAGATAGATAGATAGATAGATAGATAGATAGATAGATAGATAGATAGATAGATAGATAGATAGATCATGATCATGTTTCAGAAATACTTTGGTATTCATGTAATATTTTTTGAAAACATGCTGAAACAAACGGTAGAGATAATAGTAAAGGGTCATGAAATGCTAATGCTAATGCTAATCACTAATGATACAAACACAAATAGTTAATCCATCTAATTTGAACCAAGTCACAAATGATGTTGGTAAGATTGGTGTAAGAATAATATTTGAGTTTGAATAATATAGTTAAATTTAGGGTCAGTAAAAAAAATAAATCTATGTTTATGTTATAATAATCACTGTGAGATGAAAAAAAGCAAAAAAAAAAAAAATTATAATGTGACCAACAAAAGGTTAAAATTCTCATATAAAAATATCCAACCTGTAAAATCCTGATAAAAAGTAGATGACAAATTAATATCAATCACGATCTAATGATAAGTGATAATCCATCGGTATTTGTTGTAATTAATGAACCACTCCAGAGTATGATGAGCAAAAACAGAGCAGTTTCCAGCGTGTTTTACCCAAAACAAGAAATAAAAACACTGCATCTCTGCATCAGACAGTTCCTTCGAGGTCTAAAGCCCCAGGTAAGTAAACAGTCACCAGAAGTCTCTAAACAGCAACAGTGAAACCACACGAGCATCGAAACACAGCCAAAAATATATATAACAACCAATTCAGCTTAGTCAAAACAAATTTAAATCCACCTAAGAGCCCAGAGCAACGTCTGAGTTGAAGTTTTCTGGTATTTTCGACAACACAAAACAGCAGAAAAAGCAGAAAATAGTAAAAGCATTTCACTAGTGTCTCCTGAGAGTACGATTCTCATAATAATAAATATCCTGACATATTGCCTGGGATTTGGTATAAACAAAGGGAGGAGCGAGGAGTGAAGCGAACACAGCAGTTCCACTTCAGCCATGACGACCACAAGCCACCGACTCCACTGTCCGCTAAGATAAAACAGTTGTGACACTTAGTAAAAGCAGAGTCTGTGCCAACACTGTCCATTTAACACTGTCAAAAGACTTTATATAAAATGATGTGGCTTCATAAACAGTTGAACGGTGACTTGGTTCCAGCAGCAGAGTGATTCAAAACAAGTCAGACACCAGACCGAAACAATCACGTCTCTTTAAAGGTCCGCATTGTCCACTCTGTTAAATATGACAAGCAACTTTTTTTTTTTTTTTTTTTTTTAAAGGTCTGGATTGTCTACTCTGATAAATGTGACGAGCATCTGAGCAATGACACCCTGCATTTTCACTTAGTCTGACTAAATGAAAACTGTTATCTTAAGTTATTATGAAGTGAGAAGCTTATCCTGTGGACGATCACACGCTATCAGAATCACAATTACTTTATTGATCTCAATGGAAAATTACTCTTGGTAACACTTTGCATTACGGATCGCTAATGATGTGGTGATTCTGAGGTAATTTCATGGTAATAATCACTTTGTTACCACTTATTACAAGTAACGGATTGCTAATAAATGTGGTAATTCTATGGTAATTTTAAGGTAATTTCACGGTAATAATCACTTTAAATAATAATAATTAATAAATAAACTATGAGTGACACCAGAACAGTTTGTTAGTGGTCATATAGTTCCAAGTGCAGTCTGTCATATTAGTGCAGACTTTCTTCATATTCATAGCTCAACACATCTCAATGGTAGCATTCACAGTAGCAACACTTAGCATGCTAACGTTAGAGAAATTGCTAACAAAATTGTTTGTAACTCTGAACAGTCATTTTAGTTGCTAACACAAGCCAGATACCATGACTAATAGTAACTCAACTGGATATATATATATATACACATACAGTTATTAAGGCTGGTGCAGTGTGTTAAATTTAAGGCAGTGTTAACGTTTAGCACAATTGTTTTGTTGTCATAAACTCTATGGCTGTCATGACTTTAGCTGTTAGCTTGTTAGCTCGCTTTTCAGATGCCTTAAAAAATTAAATAGTAAAGTACTGAATCAAACTATGTTGGCGTCACATACCATTATAACTAATAGTACACTACATAAGCTATATATTTAATATTTGTAGCTTATTTAAACGAAATGCTCCTGCTAACACAGCATCTAGGAAGACTGTGGTGCTAGCTGCTGATTAGAGGCAGCCGACAGACATTCAAAACTTTGCATTACTGTCATCTACAGGATGGACGGTAGAACGGTATGACACAAAAATAACTCATAAGGTATATGATACCTTACATACCGCCCATTCCTACATAAACCACCATATACGTGGAATAAAACACAACTTTATATATTAAAAACATTAGCTAACTAGTACTTTTGTCATTTATTTTCTGATTTATCTTATTAAAGTAAGTAACATTTAGCACATTTATGTCACGGATCGGGGTGAGGTGAAGGAGGACTCCATTGCACAGTACTGAAGGGCAAAATAATTTAATAACAAAAGTACAACATAAAGACAAGACAGACACAACCTGGGAGTAAACGGCCAGAGTCCGTGGTGATGATGAGTGTCCGGGTTATGGTGATTGGGGAGATGGAAGACATTGACCGGGTTATGGAGGTGACATAGAAGAATGGTCCTGCACTGGCAGCTACAAGCCTCACCGCTTAAATAGTCACCGATTAGGAACGGCTTGCAGCTGCGCAGTGCAGGACCAGGTGAGTGTGGAAAATTGGGGGAAAGGTCACTGGAACGGAGGTCATGACAGTACCCCCCCCCTAAGGGGCGGCTCCTGAAGCCCCTAAAAAACAAAAAAAAACAAAACACAACCCCCCCCCCCCGTTGTCCAGAGCTTCTCCGAGCAGGGCGGCATGGTAACCTCCTGGTCGGAGTACCCTCTGGGCAGAGCGGTGTGGCATCCTTCTGGGCAGGGCGGTGTGGAAACCCTCTGGGCGGAGCGGTGTGGAATCCCTTCTGGGCAGGGCGGTGTGGAAACCCCCTGGTGGAGTACCCTCTGGGCAGAGCGGTGTGGCATCCTTCTGGGCAGGGCGGTGTAGAAACCCCCTGGGCGGAGTACCCTCTGGGCAGAGCGGTGTGGAATCCCTTCTGGGCAGGGCGGTGTGGAAACCCCCTGGCGGAGTACCCTCTGGGCAGAGCGGTGTGGCATCCTTCTGGGCAGGGCGGTGTGGAAACCCCCTGGGCGGAGTACCCTCTGGGCAGAGCGGTGTGGAATCCCTTCTGGGCAGGGCGGTGTGGAAACCCCCTGGCGGAGTACCCTCTGGGCAGAGCGGTGTGGCATCCTTCTGGGCAGGGCGGTGTGGAAACCCCCTGGGCGGAGTACCCTCTGGGCAGAGCGGTGTGGAATCCCTTCTGGGCAGGGCGGTGTGGAAACCCCCTGGCGGAGTACCCTCTGGGCAGAGCGGTGTGGCATCCTTCTGGGCAGGGCGGTGTGGAAACCCCCTGGGCGGAGTACCCTCTGGGCAGAGCGGTAGCAGGAGCAACATGACTGGTCTGACTGAGGACCAAGGAGACTGATTGGGTGGGGTCACCACGGACTCTGGCTAGACAGGAACAAGACAAAAAGAAGAAACTGGCAACAGGCAGGGACAGGAAACAGGCAGGCAGAAACGAACAACAAGCAAGGACAGGGGACAGAAGCCAGCAACGGGCAACAAGCAGGGACAGGGGACAGAAGCCGGCAACGGGCAACAGGCAGGGACAGGGGACAGAAGCCAGCAACGGGCAACAGGCAGGGACAGGGGACAGAAGCCGGCAACGGGCAACAAGCAGGGACAGGGGACAGAAGCCGGCAACGGGCAACAGGCAGGGACAGGGGACAGAAGCCAACCACGGGCAACAGGCAGGGACAGGGAACAGAAGCCAACCACGGGCAACAGGCAGGGACAGGGGACAGAAGCCAACCACGGGCAACAGGCAGGGACAGGGAACAGAAGCCAACCACGGGCAACAGGCAGGGACAGGGGACAGAAGCCAACCACGGGCAACAGGCAGGGACAGGGAACAGAAGCCAACCACGGGCAACAGGCAGGGACAGGGAACAGAAGCCAACCACGGGCAACAGGCAGGGACAGGGAACAGAAGCCAACCACGGGCAACAGGCAGGGACAGAGGACAGAAGCGAGCAACGGGCAAGAGTCAGGGACAGGAACAGACAGAAATGACCAACGACAGACCAACGACAGACCAAGACCGACGAAAAGACACAACGCCAGGCGACAGGACAACTAGCCAGAAGACAAGACAACTAGCCAGAAGACAAGACAACTAGCCAGAAGACAAGACAACTAGCCAGAAGACAAGACAACTAGCCAGAAGACAAGACAACAAGCCAGAAGACAAGACAACAAGCCAGAAGACAAGACAACAAGCCAGAAGACAAGACAACAAGCCAGAAGACAAGACAACAAGCCAGAAGACAAGACAACAAGCCAGAAGACAAGACAAAAAGCCAGAAGACAAGACAAAAAGCCAGAAGACAAGACAAAAAGCCAGAAGACAAGACAAAAAGCCAGAAGACAAGACAAAAAGCCAGAAGACAAGACAAAAAGCCAGAAGACAAGACAAAAAGCCAGAAACTCGGAACGCTAGCCAGAAACTCGGAACGCTAGCCAGAAACTCGGAACGCTAGCCAGAAACTCGGAACGCTAGCCAGAAACACGGAACGCTAGCCAGAAACACAGAACGCTAGCCAAAAACACAGAACGCTAGCCAAAAACACAGAACGCTTAAACCAAAAACACAGAACGCTTAAACCAAAAACACAGAACGCTTAAACCAGATACACAGAACGCTTAAACCAGATACACAGAACGCTTAAACCAGATACACAGAACGCTTAAACCAGATACACAGAACGCTTAAACCAGATACACAGAACGCTTAAACCAGATACACAGAACGCTTAAACCAGATACACAGAACGCTTAAACCAGATACACAGAACGCTTAAACCAGATACACAGAACGCTTAAACCAGATACACAGAACGCTTAAGCCAGATACACAGAACGCTTAAGCCAGATACACAGAACGCTTAAGCCAGATACACAGAACACTGGGCAAGAAAACACAGAACGGGACAGAGACACAGACCGCTTAAGCCAGAAACACAGAATGCTAGAAAGCGACACAGAACGCTAGAAAGCGACACACAACGCTAGAAAGCGACACAGAACGCTAGAAAGCGACACAGAACGCTAGAAAGCGACACAGAACGCTAGAAAGCGACACAGAACGCTAGAAAGCGACACAGAACGCTAGAAAGCAACACAGAACGCTAGAAAGCGACACAGAACGCTAGAAAGCGACACAGAACGCTAGAAAGCGACACAGAACGCTAGAAAGCGACACAGAACGCTAGAAAGCGACACAGAACGCAGAGACACAGAACGCAGAGACACAGAACGCAGAGACACAGAACGCTTAAGCCAGGAACACAGAACGCTTAAGGCAGATACACTGAACGCTTAAGCCAGAAACACAGAACGCTTAAGGCAGAAACACAGATCGCTTAAGGCAGAAACACAGAACGCTTAAGGCAGAAACACAGAACGCTTAAGGCAGAAACACAGATCGCTTAAGGCAGAAACACAGAACGCTTAAGGCAGAAACACAGAACGCTTAAGCCAGAAACACAGAGACGCTTAAGCCAGAAACACAGAGACGCTTAAGCCAGAAACTCAGAAACGCTTAAGCCAGAAACACTGAACGCTTAAGGCAGAAACACTGAACGCTTAAGCCAGAAACACTGAACGCTTAAGCCAGAAACACTGAACGCTTAAGCCAGAAACACTGAATGCTTAAGCCAGAAACACTGAACGGGACAGAACGCAAGACTGGACAGACTTTAGACGGAACAGACAGGGGAAAACTAAAACAAAAAGGGTCCCTTCAGCACTGGCGGAGTCCAGATGGTGGCAGGACCATTCTGTCACGGATCGGGGTGAGGTGAAGGAGGACTCCATTGCACAGTACTGAAGGGCAAAATAATTTAATAACAAAAGTACAACATAAAGACAAGACAGACACAACCTGGGAGTAAACGGCCAGAGTCCGTGGTGATGATGAGTGTCCGGGTTATGGTGATTGGGGAGATGGAAGACATTGACCGGGTTATGGAGGTGACATAGAAGAATGGTCCTGCACTGGCAGCTACAAGCCTCACCGCTTAAATAGTCACCGATTAGGAACGGCTTGCAGCTGCGCAGTGCAGGACCAGGTGAGTGTGGAAAATTGGGGGAAAGGTCACTGGAACGGAGGTCATGACAATTTAATGCTCGAAGCAGATACTTTGAAAAACATTGTAGATCAATGGGTACAGATGCTGCTCTGACATTTATAAACATATGTTGTCAGAGTATTTTTACCAAAAGAAAACATTTCTTCTGACAGTAAAAAGACCAAACTGTAAAACCATGATGAGATGACGTTTTATTTATCTTTCAACAGACTCAACAGTGATAGCATATTAACTGAGCGACTTGACGTCACATCTGGGTTCATGTCACTATATTGGATTAACACATAGAGTTGGTTTATATCCTGTGAGTTTACTGTGTGATGCACAGACACTGGCAATACTAAGCATGTGTAAATAATGGGGCTTAAAACCTTTTGTTTCCATAGTAACATGGCATCATCTGGTAAAATGTGAATTGGAAAACAATGACACAGCAGTTTTAAAACAAAATGGTTGGTAGATGTTTAAGGTATTAGGCTGCTACGAGATGTGTACAACCATTGAGAGCAAAGTTTTTTCTTTTTTTTCCCAATATGGGGTCGCACAACTCAGTCAGTATTTAAAAGTGCATCAGTAAAAAAAAAAACTGTATACAAGTGCAATAAAAATTCCATTCCATAATGTGGTATTTTAAGTAAGAAGTGCTTCAGTGAAAAGAAAACTATGTCTTGTCAATGTTGGTCGACTCTTCTGTCTTTGGGGGATGGGAGGGGTTTACTCAAATAGCTCACAAAAATACACAAAAATACACAAAGAGACATTAAAAATGTGCAGGGAAAAATGCTCAAATATAGTTAAATAGGAAAAAAATAAAAAATAAAATAATAATAATAATAATAATAATAATAATAATAATAATAATAATAATAATAAATAAATAAAATAACACAAAAAGGACTGAAAAATCCAAAACATATTTAAAAAAAACACCAAAAAATACACGAAGAAATACAAAACATTTTGAGAAAAAAAACATGCTCAAATCAGAATTAATTTTATGTAATTAAAAACTAACACAAAAAAGCGCTGGAAAATGAAAAACATATTCAAAAACTCTTCTAAAATCCAGAAAAAAAACAACAGAATTTTTTTTTTTCATTTCATTGTGATATCTTAAATATTCATTGACTTAAAGCATGATATGTCTCTGCAGACACACACACACACACACACACGGTGATTACAATAATCTCTCCCAACCAATGTTGTGTGACATTAAAAATGCTACATACAGAAGATAATATTATAATAAATAGTGATAAATTGCTTCAGAAAGGTTAAATACAAAGAAAATAATAATTTGGGAAGTGCTTTATGGGTTAATAATTGTGTTATTGAAAGTATTGGCCTTTTTTATGTTAATAACATGTTATTTCCACTGAGGCATTTCACACACATCCATGTTACTATCTTTATCACACAAACCACACAGAAATTATCTATTCCATTTACAATCACACTCATAAACAGTGACTCAATACTTTATATTATTCCTATTTCTTCTTTGGTCTCATAGGAATCTGTTGTAAAACCAGCTCTGCCCAAACCTGCCAAAGTAAATTAGAATAGGAGGAAAAAAAAAACATCCCATTAGGCAGGACAGAAGACTTGGCACAACCACAAAACAAAACAACAAACTTCACAGAGTAGAATTGGCGTCAGTTAACACTTTTCCAATGACACTGCAGATAAAAAGTGTCTGTAATGAAGGAAGCAGAACAAAGCGTGCGCTAGATGCTTATATGGTCACAAACCCAAATGACTGAGGTACCATTTATCAGACTAATATGTGCTGGAGCTCATTTTCCAAATTAAAACAGATGAGGAGTCACTTTTTATGCTTCAGTGGTTTGATTAATTCGAATGTTCGGCCTCTTCCCGCCTGAAACCTGACCATGTTCTCTCAGCCCCAGGCATCGTTCAGTCAAACTTAAATATGCACTGAAATATATATGTATAGACACCATGTTTAAAGAGATTATCTGGAGTAAAATTCATTTTCACTCAATTTTAGATCATTGGGAGTACATACATATAGTTCAGATCAAAATCACACCATTCTGATGTACAATGAGAAAATTAAATTTTGCAGTTTTGAGCCAAACTGTGTTAGTATGGAAGTGATTAAGGTCTTTTTTTACTACCACCAAATGCTTTTTTAAACCTCTTCTAAAGTTCTAAACACATGGTCGTAAGTAGAGCAGGGCTGCTATCCTGCATGTTTTAGATGTATCCCTCATCTAACACACCTGATTCAAATGATCAGTCTGTCGTCAAACTCTGCAGAAGACTGATAATAACCGTCAGGTGTCCTGAAAGACGAAAACATCTAAAACATGCAGGACAGAGTTACACGCCTGGAAATTCATAATTTTGTTGCATTCTTTTTTAAAAACATAGTTCAGTATTTCATTAGGAATTGAAATGAAACTGTATGCAACAGCAAGGCTTAGTCTACTAACAGGTTCTTGTTTTTAAAAAATGTCGTACTTCCTGCGACATCTGAATTTGCTCATTAATATTCATGAGCTCACTTTTCCAAATGTTCGGACAATCAAACGCATTACAATGGTTGATACCTGCACGTGTGACTATGGATAAAAACCACAGCTTCGAGAGCTTCACTTTAATATGATTCAATAGAGAAGCACAATATAGAAGAAGAAAAAGAAATATAAAAGAAATAGTAGAGTCCTTAACATCAGTGTAAAAAAACAGTATTAATGGAAAACTGTGTGTTTGTCAGAACTAGCACTCACTGTAGTCTGGGTCATTTTCACTCTTCTTAGCATCATGTTGATACAGTTTGACTAATTAAATACTAAGTATTATTAGCCTACAGGCTTCTACGTCCATGCAATTATATATATATGTATACATACACACATTTTGTAATAAGTTATGAGTAAGTTTTGTTATACGAATATATTTTGGAAATAGAAATGTGGCAAAATTTATGTCAAAATGCAGCTCAACAGAACATGACTTAGCCTCTCTATTAACTCTATTGGGTTTACTGGTGAACCATTATTTATTATTTCATAGGATTTTTTCTTTTCGTTTTATCCACTATCATTGTTTATATATATATATATATATATATATATATATATATATATATATATATATATATATATATATATATATATATATACCATATGTGTGTGTAAGCACAGACATTTCGGTCGCTGGTATTGGCTCCTTTCAACCAAACACGCTGAACACATACATGTTGTTCAGTTATATTTTAACTGTAAGTCCTTCTAGTCTATGAGCTTTTATCCAATGCCGCATTTCTCTAAATACTATCTGGGTTTAGGTTACCATATCCAGTCCCTCTGACACAGACCAAAGCAGCAGCAGTTTGTTGTTTCCATGGTACTGAAGTTAAATCCATATTTAAGATGAAATTAAGTCTGATCTACTACAAAGAAGTTTAGTTACTTTGTCTGATTTCAATGTTACCGTTGTAAATTCAGCATTTTGACGTAATTATGACAAGTCTTATTTCCATGACATTTTCACGAAAGGTGTGAGGTGATCCAGAATAGACCCCATTAGTTAATGTAGGTTAAAGGTCAACATCACCAAAAATACCTTTTCACAATGATAAGAGAGATAAGAGGGTAAATCAGGTAAGACGTTTGAGAGGGGCGGGGTTTGTTTTGCCTGGAACCACTCATTATGTTTGTGATTATATTTGGTGAATAAATGAGCAAAGGTTGTTGTTGGAACAAAACCTCAGACCTACTACACTACTATACACTGTCTTATACATAATTAAATCACTCTTCAGTTTTAATTATACAAACATCCTTCCAATCCCCAGCCATACTGTACTATGACTGATAAAACAGAGGTGATGTAATGAAGTAGCGACATTTACTGCAAAAAAAAAAATGTTGCTGCTGTAAGAACTAACCAGGTCGTTCTTAAAGGTTACGTACTGTGGACCTACTGTGAGCGCCGTCTTCTCTACACACACTGTCAGTGGACGTTTGTGTTTTCATCCTGTACCGATTTCCAACCTATCGAGTCGTATCAGCTCAATGTCACGTTTAAAACACATTCCCACCACCCAGGTTGTAAAAATATATCTTTGTGTCCAGCAGACGTCCAGTTTGAGTCTGTGTTAATATATACGCTGACGTCCACGGAGTAAAGTCCATGGAACTCTGTGGGAAATGTGTTCAAATTAGCATTCTAAAAAAAATCACACAGTGTTAGTCCCTCCCTAAAGGTTGACATTTTATATAATTGTTCTTTCACAGGAACTAAAGCATTAGCACTGTTATTTATGAATTGTTTTTATTGTGTGTTACTTATGGACTGTTTTTTATTCTGTGTTTTATGGAGCAACCCCCCCAACATAAGTTTTTCACGGTGCATGTACTTGTACATCCTTGTGATAATAAACTTCTTGAATCTTCAATCTTCAATCTAGCCCTTGTTTTGTGAAGCCAGTAGGCTGTGATGTGACGTTCATTATGTTGAGTTTTTGAAGAGGCAGGAGTCTGTGGATAAAAAGAAAGTAGACCCAGGGGACAGACAGAAGCTAATGCTAAATGCTAGCTTACAGATCCAGTAAATAAAGGAGTCCAATCGGTCAGATATCAGCCAATGCTAAATACTAGCTAACAAATTCCATAAATAAAGGAGCCTGATTGGTCAGACATGAGTTAATGCAAAATGTTAGCTTACAGATTGAGTAAATAAAAGAGTCTGATTAGTCAGTTATCAACCAATGCTAAGTACTAGCTAACAGATTCCATAAATAAAGGAGCTTGATTGGTCATATATCAGCCAATGCTAAATACTAGCTAACATATTCCATAAATAAAGGAACCTGATTGGTCAGACATGACATAATGCTAAATGCTAGCTTACACATCCAGTAAATAAAAGAGTCTGATTGGTCAGATATCAGCCAATGCTAAATACTAGCTAACATATTCCATAAATGAGCCAAAATTGTGAAATAAGTCAAAATTGTGAGATAAAAAGTCAAAATTGTGAGATAATAGTCATATAACTGTAATATGTTCCTCTCCTCTACTGATTTTCCCTCTGAAGTGACTCATTTTTGTACTGTCACATCAGATATTTATGCAAAAATGTAGGGAGTAAAAGTAAAAAGTTGCCAGAAAAATAAATAGGATACTTAAGTAAAGTACAGATACCTAAAAAATCTACTTAAGTACAGTAATGAAGTACTTTTACTTCGTTACTTTCCACCTCTGGTCGGGTTCGGGGTGGGGGGAGTGAGTGAGTGGTGTACAGACTGCAACGGCCTCTGAAGCAAAACATTATGATATAGAATAAACTAAACAGGACTGAAAATATTCCTTCCTGTGTGTTGTTTCCTGTGTCTGCTTATGCTATATTTATGAACACACATAGAAAACATGACAATATTACAAGGTTTAATGTTTGTGCAGCAGAACAAGCTGTTTCTGAGGTAACCCTAAACACAGCTGCTGAATTATACACCACCCCAGTGGTCTCTATACCACAGGGTTTCAAACTCATTTCAGTTCAGTGTCCACATTTAGTGAAATTTGATCTCAATCGGGCTGAACCGGTGAAATAATAACAATAATAATACATAAATAATGTCAGCTCCAAATATTTGTCTGTAATTTAGAGTGAAAAAAGTGAAATTAAATAATGAAAATGTTTACATTGACAAACAATGTGATTAACATGAAACAAATAAAATAATTTTAATAATATTATAGTTTTGTTCATCATTTCTACATGTTGACTATAAATTACAGATCAAATACAAATGCACAAATTATTTAATCAGGCAGGTTATTCTTAAAATTGCACTGATTCTGTTGAAAAAAAAAAATCTTCACATATTATATTGTATATTTTTGTGAAATTATATTTTGTTTTAGTGTAAATATGTGAAAATATCTGACATTTACAAGGAGAAAAAAATTTGAGTTGTGATTATTTATAGATTATTATGATAGTATTTTACTGGTTGTGACCAATTTGGGATTGAATTGATCTGAATGTGGAACCTGAACTAAAATGATTAATATCTGAGGGCGAATTCCAATTCCTACCTAAACCCTCAATCTCAAAATGCGCTCTCTTGTGAAGTGTAAGTGCTGCCACAATTCTAAGAAAGTTTAAGTTGAGGGGCAAGTTTGAGATATTGAGATTCCACGACATCATGGGTTACCCAGAATGCAGTATTTTTCTTGTTAATGGAGATATAAAACTTACGAAAATCATTGTATTATCTTAGTTTTGGTCCATTTTCTGGATTATGTACCTCATTGTTGAATTACATGTATTTTTTATTTTACGATCTTTTGTCAAGAACGGACAAGCTAGCTATCATTTAAGTTAGCTAACGTTACAAAAACGATCATTTTTCATGGTTGTAATGTAGTTGTTTAACCCAGATAACAGCCTATATAACATGCTTGTGCCAATAATGGTATAAAATGAACGAGCTAATGTCATGTACCGTAGCCGCAGAGTTATTTAATGATAGTTATAGCTGGTGTTTACCTTTCATTAAGGCGTTGTATGCAGTGACAGCTGAATATGGTTGTGTTATTTACACAGCTTATTTGTTTGATAGCTTTAACTGAAGGAATCATTTACAGATAGTCAACAACAATTTCAAAAACATGGACTTGCTGGACCAGTGGATGATAGCTGTGTTTGTGGCTTATGATTAAATTATGATTAAGTTGTGTTTCATTTCAGGGCCAATATTTAAGGGGTGTCCCATTTCTAAGTCACAAATAGCCCTTAACACTTAGCTTTGAGGGCTACTGATTGAGGGTTGAGCTTGAGGGTTAAGGGGCAAATTGGAATTGGCCCTTAATGTCTATTTTTTTATTTCACAAATTCATCCCAAGGATTGGACTGGACCCTTTGGCGGACTGGATTTGGACCCCGGGCCTTATGTTTGACACCTGTGCTATACCATGTCTCCTGCACCTTGTGTGTTGTTCCCTCTCAACCAACTGAGCTCTTATGGATCCTGTCGTGCACTGTTTATGCGCAGTAATCCCCTGAACTAGCCTGCACCGCCCCGTCACTCTGTCGTCAGCCTGGCTTCTGTCAAACACTTGGACCCGGGGAAGAGTTGCCATACACAGCTGAGTCGACCCCCATACACCCCCAACCTTATTTAGCAACGACGTTCAACTGAAACACAAAAACGATTTATATATTTTTCAGGAGACCATTCCAGGAGATAGGAGAAGACTTTCATCCTGGGTGTGATACAGTGGCGGAGAAAAAAAAAACAAAAGGTTTTTGGATACTCCATTCATCTGTGATAAATTGCATTCAGGTCATTTTTTTCATAAGTCACTGAAATCTGGCAAGTGTTGTTCCCTTTTCCAAAACTACATGCTCCCTTCTGTTCTGTCGAGGTTAAAAAAAAAAAAAAAAAAAAACAAGGTTATGATTGCAAATGAACAAAATGATGAAAACTACGATTGAAAAAAACATTGGGTTAGGGTTAGGGTTGTTTTGCTATTCATTTTAGGTTAGGCCTAGCAGGTAACATTTTAGCTAGCATTAAAAGAAATAGACATAATAGTTACTAGCTAGCCATAAAAAAATAAAATAAAATGCCTCTATCTCAGTCTTTGTTTTTGTGTTTTTTATCTCCACCTTTGCTGCAGTTAACATTTCCCAAGAAGGAAAGATATTTTAAATACATTAGTGAGATTAGAGCGGTTTGGAGAAGCAGATAAAACCACTTCAAACGCTCAGTTCCTAATGATAAAGGACAGTAGAAGACACTGTTCCATTTATTTTCACTAAATGACTTCAACCCACTTCAAGTTTTCTGTGAAGTCTGACTGTATTTGTCTGTCCAAAAACTATTAAAAGGAAGTACAAACAGTGTGTGTGTGTGTGTGTATGTGTTTGTGTATATTCCTATCTTTATGGGGACATATGTTTACACAGTCACATCATGGGGACCTTCAACATGGGGACCAAAATTCAGGTATATAAATAAATATAAATATAAATGTAGGTGAAATCTGTGTGAAGTATGTAAGTTTATATAAATGATGTACCTTATAAATATATGGGGGGGGGTTATGGAAGTCCCCATTAAACACAGGATGAAACAAGTAAAACATGTACTTTTCAAAGGTTTCCAAATGTGTTTACTAAAAAATAAATTTAAAAAAAAGTCTTTATTTTTACATTTAATTACATTTTATAATTTAATTGTATTAATTTTTATATTTGTATATTTATATATATATATATATATATATATATATATATATATATATATATATATATATATATATATATATATATATATATATATCACACTATGTTTACTTTTCCATTCATTAATTTTTTTAAATTTATTAAATTTTTTCATATTTTTATTATTGAATTTTAAAACTTTTTTTTTTCTTTACAAATTTTTATTTATTTAAAAAATTATTACAGGGCATCACTTTATCTTCGAGTTTATGTGTGTGAGAGGAAAAACTCACCAACACTTAAAACTATTCATAAGGTAAGATAAGGAAAAGCAAAACATTTTCAGAATGTGTTGGACGTGTCACAAGGAACAAATAATTAAATATTAGATTCTGGATCACATTGAAAATTTTACATTGTGGTAAATAGAGAATAAGTTTCAAACTGATCCAGAATCCAGGATCTCTTCTGGATCACCACTAAAATTTAATTCCTTAATTGTTCCTTGTGAAATTCCCAACACATCCTAAAAACATCATCCAAATCTGTCCATAAGTTTTTGAGTCATCTTGACCCCCCCCCTCTCTCTCTCTCCAGATCCCCCCATTACAAACCTTTCATCAAGATCCATCCATAACTTTTTGGGTTATCTTGCTAACTAACAGACAAACAAAGACATCAGTTTTATATGGTGCTTTTCTAAATACTCAAAGATGCTTCACACTAAGTAGCCTGGGTTAATGGAACAGGTAGATGAATACTAAAGTAAATGGCAAAGACAGGAACAGGAAAGACAAGATAAGACAGAAGGGTAGATGAGGTGAACCCGCTTTTAATTAAGGATTGTTCACATGCAGCGTTTGCATCTGTTCTCTGGTGCATTTTATATTCAAGGTCTGACAACAGTACAGTTTTTTTATTTTTAACTTTAACCAGAGGTCATTTTTCTGCCAATACATGTTTTAAATTATAATTAGATCATTTCCAGAATAAATAAAAGAGCTCATCACATTCCGGGGTAGTTCCTGCGCAGTTGTAAAGGTGACTTTTGCATATCTGTGATGCACCATTAATGACTAAAAGTCCATTAAAATTTTGGGTTGAGTACATATTAATGCAGAACTACACCCTGAACACATTAGACAAATATAAGTGAGGAAGAGGATGGAGCAGGTAGAAGATACTGAGAATGATTATGTATAATCCAAAACTATTTTTCATTTCAAGGAGCAGAAGCACTCTGAGATTTAATGGTGTCATTCCGTTGAAAACCACTTTTCCACGCTCCTTTTGGAATCTGGTGAGTCACCCAGACTTACCAACACATGCTCCTTTGACAGTGGTTCATCACCTCTACTGGCTGCACACTGCATTCACACAAAACAACAAGAGGAACCAAGGACCCAGAAAAACCGGTCCATCTGACGTCAGATGGACTTTAGTGGGGTTAAACACGTCCGCCATAGCAGTGAATCTGAAGTAGCATTAGCATTAGCATCTACAAGAGAAGACGGAGCCACATTAGCTGCTGCACAAACTGGGGAAAAAATGGCGGATCAAACTGGTTCATGTGCTCTCTGTGGAAATAAAGCCTACTTTTTTTTCCCTGCACGTTTTCAGAACAAGCAACAGCATGAAACCTAGCTGGATGTTACTCTGGTAAAGGTAAACACATACAGAGAGCGAGAGGGGAGGGGGGAGTGTTCCTGAGGAAGTACCGGTAAACTCTGGTGTTTGACCTCAATTTCTAATGTGAAAAAACAGCTGGAAACAAAACAATCTGGATGTTTTTTGAATAGAACCAACACACAATGTATTCAATAACAATGGAGAACACAGTAATATTAATGAATGACACCTGTAAAAATATAATAAAAGCCTTTACTATAATATGGCAATTCTAAAACACATGAGCCTACATGTTGCAGCCATAAAGTCCTTCATCAGGACATGTACAGAAACAGTAGGTCACAGGCGAAAAAGGCACCCATAGGTGTCAAAGGGGGTGGAGTCTTTACATCATGTGACTGGTAAATGGAGAAGACAAGTAATTTAAAAAAAAAAAAGGGAGGGGGGGGATTATAATTTTTTTTCCGTTTGGAGGTTTTGTTTTTCTGCCATCAGCATCTAACAGTTTTCAGTTTTTATTTAACATTCAACTTTATATTATATTTTTATCTGTTTTCATATCAGGCTCCACTGGCTACATTTACATGATGTTTTTAAAATCAGAATAATTTATTCTGAATACAATTATTTCTTTCATGTTTACATGGAAATGTTCATTCTGAAGAAAGGTTTCCATGGAAACGGGTGTATTCCGCTCTAGTCAATTCAGCTTTAAGTGCTGGAGGTACAGACGGTTCTGATTGGACAGAACGGTCGCTTAACTAGGCTACCCACAAGCCAGGTTGGACCCTTTAACGGGCCAGATTTAGCTCCCGGGCCTTATGTTTGACACCTGTAGTGTAGATATTTATGGTGTACGTTTATATTATACACATGGATCCACAAAGTTGATAAGTCTGGGATAAAAGCCATAATATTGATGTAAAGACCCCTTGTGGTTATGGGTGGGTAATTTACTAATGTTCTAATGTTACTGTGTGTTCGAAAACTACAATAATATCAGAAATATAAATGTTAATGCATATTGTACTTTTTGGAGTTGAAAGCTGACTGTAAAATATATCACAGTAAAGCAATTTATATGCAGGTCGTCACAGTTTGGGATGGTCCTAGGTCCACTGGGGGTTGAGATGATTAGGATAGAAACAAACAATGGGAGCCTCTGTAACGGAGTAAAAGTTGTTTGATTCCTCTTGCCATCCCAAAAAGCACATACATACATACAGTACATACATACATACATACATACATACATACATACATACATACATACATATATATATATATATATATATATATATATATATATATATATATATATATATATATACACATACATACATACATACATACATACATACATACATACATACATACATACATACATACATACATACATATATATATATATATATATATATATATATATATATACACATACATACATACATACATACATACATACATACATACATACATACATACATACATACATATATATATATATATATATATATATATATACACATACATACATACATACATACATACATACATACATACATACATACATATATATATATATATATATATATATATATATATATACATACATACATACATACATACATACATACATACATACATACATACATACATACATACATACATACATACATACATACATACATACATACATACATACATACATATATACATACAGTTTTGTTATCTCCGAGGGTCTTTGAACGCAGCAGCCCTGCTTGTTGGGGTCATACAACCCAGAGGATAGTAACAGTAACACCTGGCCGTCCTCTGGGTATGTATGACTCCGCTGTTTGCTTAAAAATTACACAATTATACTAAAGTTTTTCTTGTTAAATGTGTATTTTAATTCATAATTGCCTATCAATTCAGTTTCAAAATGATTACTACTGTTTGGGTTTATTTTTCATAATAATATTTGTTCATAAATTGTTAGCTAACTGGTGTGTGTATGTGTATGTGTGTGTGTATGTGTGTATGTGTGTGTATGTGCTGCTGATGCAACCAAGACTGAGTCATATTTTTGTACACCAGGTCCCGTACAATGAATAAACGGCTCGTTTGAAACTAAAGAGAGTGTCTGAGGTCATGAAGAAAAGCAAAAAACACAACGCAAGAGTACGACCGCTACACCTCCCAGAGAACCAACACAGATAACATCTGAACCAGGAGTGACTCTGACAAGTGACTTTATAATGTTAGTAATACTGTAACTGACTGTAAACAATGATTGTGATATTAAATTAATGAGTAGACTCTAAGAGGTTTATCTTAACCAACCGCTGAGTCTATAAATATAATTTGAGTAAAGTTAAATATGCTTATTAATGATTATATAAAAACGTATTTAATTAATTTGTGCCAATAAAACTGTTTGATATGTGAACATGTGACATTTTTGGGGAAAATGCAAGTCATAAAAAAAAAAAAAGAACTACAATATCCGTTTTATTTCTTCTATTATCGTGCATCCATAATTCACTGTAATTTTTTGGACTTTGCAAATTAATTCCAGACACTGTGGAACCTTTGGTGGGCCTGTTTTTTTGCCCATGGGTTCTGCTTTAGATGAAGAAGATAGATGATCTTTTAGTTTTTTTATTAAATGAAAAATTTTAAATATATATAAATAAAACAGCCAATAACTTCTCTTGAATTTCTAGGACGTTCTTACGATCTCCAGCTGCTTTTAAACCAGAACTTCCTGCAGGTAATTAGAAGTAAGAGTCAGACCTGGAGCCAAACGTTTAGAGTTCATTGATTGGTTGGCCACACATAACCTTACAAACATAACAAATTGAGGTGATTTGTCTTGATTTCACTTCACACACACCCCCTCCCCCTCCTCTTCTTTATCGCTCCTATTCCTCATCTGTGTTATCTCAGTCCATTTCCCCCGTTAGCATCTGTATCGTCTCTATAATCTAAATGAACCGGGTCCTTTTACTACTGCTTGGCACAAAAGCCAAACCTCTTATCTGCGGCTCCATCTTCTCAGTTATAAACACATTTACGCTCTGTTTTATTTTTATTTTCCAAACACCCCCACGTATGTTCGTGAACACACACTCTCTTCGACTCGATACTTAAACGTGTCATTATGTAAATGTAGCCTAGAGTGCAGTAATGTGGATCATTTAGTTTTGCCATACGTATCTCATTTGTTCAGTCTGGGAGTTGTTTTTTTTTTATGTGTACTTTAATTGTGTCACCCACTTTCTGTGTTGGTCGTCATCAGTTTGCTTGTTAAAAGATGCTAAAAGTCACCTCGTTTCATTTTGATGTCGACGTGGAGCTATTTTCAGCTGCTGAGTTACTTAAAGGCATGGGTGTAAAATTGCATATGGATGTTATGGACAATGTTCATACTAATGTTTGAATAGGAAATTACATGACATTTGGGAAACAAGAGGTTACTGTATTTTCTGGACTATAAGGTGACAAAAACCACAGTGTACCTTATATATGGATGAATTCTGGTTGTGCTTAGTGAAGGAGAATTTAAACTCTCTCTCATAATTTTGACTTTTTCTCTTAAAATTGTGCATTTTTATCTCATGTTTATAACTTTTCTTATTTTTTAAAAAAATGTCATGACTTTTTATATCAACTGTCACTTTTTTTCCCCATTTTTCCTACATTTTCTGCCCATATCCACAAAACTGAGTAACTGTGACTCAACAGTAACTCACTTTTAAAGGCTTTATTTTAGATACTTTTGAAACTTTTCTGATTTTATTTTCTAAAGTATCATTGCGTTCATGACAAAAAAAACTGTTTTACGTTTTACTTTTGTACTTTTTTACAATTGAGAAGTTTTACTTTTTTACTTTTACTTAAGTAGAACAGTTTTTTCACAGTAGTAGCTGTACTTCTACTTAAGTCACTGTTATACACATATATATATATATATATATATATATAACTATAGATGTTTTTTTATGGCCTTCTTTACATTGACTGTTGTTCATTTTGTTGCCTAAATCTTTTGACATTAACCGTAGATTTAACCCACTGTCATTGATCCATCGTCATGGTTTTACTGGTGAATTAATGTTGTAGAAGTCTGAAGCTCATGTTAAATGTCCATATAAAGAATTGTATGAGTCTGTTTAATGTGTGCAGTCAATGACTCAAACACTATAATTCAATGCTATGTATTTTTAGTGCAATTCTAGACCCTGGAGGCTTTAATTAAAGTAAAACTGATCTAAGTGACCACTGTTATTTATCTAAATACATCTGTTTTATTGATGAGTCAGTGTTGATGACTGTGTTTCCATGGTAACTACGGATCCTCTGAACGGCCAAATGGGTCATATCTGATGACCGTGAAAAGTTGATAAACAGTAATTTACTTGACTTATTAAGTGTATTAATAGGATACATATTCGTTTAGTGGATGCTTTTAGTCACTAAATGTTCATTTTGTTAATTTTATTTACCATTTTATTTTACTTTGTTCATTTTCTTGCTTTTGCTTATGCACATTATTGATTATTTTGTAGGATTTCTCGTTACTTTAAAAAAAAAATTGTATCGACTACCATTGTTTTTTATTATTATGGTCATTATAATGTCTACATAGATGAATAATGTATATATAATGTAGTAATATTGTCAGTCTGTTTAATGTGTGCAGTCAATGACTCAAATACTATAATACAATGCTATGTATTTTTAGTGTAATTCTAGACCCTGGAGGCTTTAATGAAAGTAAAACTGATCTAAGTGACCACTGTTATTTATCTAAATACATGTTTTTCATTGATGAGTCAGTGTTTCCATGGTAACTACGGAGCCTCTGAACGGCCAAATGGGTCATATCTGATGACCGTGACAAGATGACAAACAGTAATTTACTTGACTTATTAAATGTATTAATAGGATTAGCAGTTTGAAAGGTATTGAACATATTCGGTCAGTGGATGCTTTTAGTCTCTAGGGGGAAAAATATGTCTGTTGTGTCTTTTAGTTTCTCATGAAGATCTACGGGTTCACTTGTTACAACTGACCCCAGTTATGAATGAATCTGCTGCACACTCAGCTGTTATCTACAGCCACAAATCACTGCACACATGAGTTACTGCACGGACGCTTGGCTGTACGTTTCCAGAATGCTTCTGGACAACTTTGTTTTCAGTCGACTAATTAGGCAGCCGAGCCCCGTGGCGTTATCGTGTCCCATGTTTGGCGGCTGCACATGGAGTTTATAAAGTGTAAAATATCATATCCTGCCTCCAAGTTACTGACACGTGATAGAAAGCATCAATATCTTTAGTCATTCATGAGAATCTGTGGACAGAACACAGGACGGAAACACCAATTTATTAGCCTGTTAGCATAATAAGTAGGAATGTGAAGTGATTAAAATGGTTAATCAGATTAATCACAGCGTTGATTTGGATTCATTTTGATTAATCATGATTAATGTCGGTTGATTGTTTTGTCTGGGCATGGGGTTTGTATTCAAATGTCCCGCATAATGTTTAAAAAATACACTTTTAAAGGCCACAAAGCATGATAAAATGTCCCCGAATAAATGAGTTAGCACAAAAATTAGATTAAAAAAAAAAAAAAAAATTCCAAAACATAAAAAATAAAAACTTTTCTAAAATACAGAAAAGCAAATCTGGTAAAATATCCAACACATATGCAAAAATGTGAATATATATGTAATTAACATGTTAATTAAACAAAAAAACTGTTCCATTTAATTGTGTTAAAAATGTTTAATCAGATTAATTAAAATGATGGATTAATCTGAGTTAATTAGTTCATTTTAACAGACCTACTTTTTTTATATACTTATAGTTAAATTCAGACATAAGGGGTTAAGTCAATATTTATTTATGACATATTTATTTGTTTCTGTTTCTATGTTTCTTCTTTATGGGGATCTTAAGTCTCCGCCTCTTCCAGGAGGATTAAACATTTGAATTATTTTACAGCCGTACTTATTATGCTATGCTATGAGGCTAATACACTGGTGTATTATTGTGTATTTTGTGGGACATTTGAACACAAAAAACCTCCCAAAATGGTACAGTCGACCGACATAAAGTATTTTTTACAGAATTTTACTTTCACCAAAGCACTTTGAATCTTAAAATACCACATTAACACGAAGAATATGTTAGTGGGGATTAATTTAGCATTCTGTTAGCATAATTCTGTTAGCATTTTGGCTAACACATCGCCTAGCATAGACAAACACATATATTCCCTTCTTTCTTGAGTCAGTTTGGTCTAATACAGATTAAAAATACATATTTTATCATGATTAATTGAAATTAATTCAAAGGAACCCTGTCAATAATCTGATTCAAAATGTTAATTATTTGACAGCCCTAATTTAGCTATTTATTTATTTTTACAACATTAGTACGGGGAAAAATACCCAAACAATCGAAATAGTATTTTTTATACAGAACAAAACAGACGCCTGTTAGAAAAGAAACACCTAAATTCACATAGTTTATGACAGGAAGGTATGTTATGAGGCAAAAAAAACAGTGTAATATTGGTCAAGAATGTTAATCATCAAACCGTTATGTAACTGAAACCTATAGAGTCAGGAGATTCTCGTCAAGTGTTAAAGATTTATTTAATTATTTACTTGGATTCCTTGTTAGTGTTAGTGCAGTGACAGCTGTAATTCCTAGGATCCACAGAAAACACCATTTAATATTGGTAAGAAGACATTCTATTATTAAGTACTCACATTCTTTACTTAAGTAGAAGTAAAAAAAAATTTTTTATATATATATATATATATATATATATATATATATATAATTCAAAATAATTACATAAAAAGTCAAAATCATGACATAAAAAGTCAAAATTGTGAGATAAAAAGTCAAATTATCAGATAAAAAGTAAAATTATCAGATAAAAAGTCTAAATTATCAGATAAAAAGATAAAAATTATCAGATAAAAAGTCTAAATTATCAGATAAAAAGATAAAAATTATCAGATAAAAAGTCTAAATCATCAGATAAAGTCTAAATTCCCAGTCACTAAGCACCACCACAATGAATCCATATATAAGGCACATTGTGGTTTTTGTAGAACTAGATAATATGCAGTTAAATATGTAATATACAGTAACAATAACTGCGTCATGTCCAATAATCTACGTACAACTACTGGGGCTGAACAACAACAGAACTTTCAGGTGACTTTTCTCAGTCTGTGTAGTTACTACCTTTTTACTTTGTAGGACAGAATAAGTATGAAACAGTTCAGATCAGTAGATATTTTTGGACACCAGTGGATGTTTGGGTCTTTATCTTTACAGGTTAAGTAAAGGTCAAATTAAATACCACAAGATACAAGTGAAGAATCAATGCTACTATGATTTAAGTATTTTTTTACAGTAACTTTCACATTTTCTACTGAAAATCGTGCACTTTTTTCTATATTATTTTCTAATCGTGTAGATGTTGGGAAGTAAAATCATAGGTTTTTCAATAAAAACAGAGAATACTGAAGAAAAAAGTGACATTTTCAGTGTAATATGACAATAATGGAACATAATAACATACGTGTACAACCACTGTCATTTGTCAAACTGTGTGTGTGTTAATGGTTCACATTTACTGCAGGTAGTGAAGAAACTTTACTTGAATTATTTCAATGTGTTAAAAAGTAAAAAAATAAAATAAAATAAAGTAATTCCCTAACGGTTGTTTGAGGGTTACATCTGTTAGTCATTTGCTCTTCTGCTTCTTCTGTAAAGTTTTAAGTAGTAGTACAGATACTTGGGTGAAAAACTACTCTGGTAAAAGTAGAAGTACTGATTCAACTCCTTTACTGAAGTAAAAATACAACTTCTCAATTGTAATAAAGTAGGTTTGTCAGGGATGAGATACTTATTTAAGCAGGAAAAATCTGAAAAGTTTCAAAAATATCAAAAAATAAAACATTTAAAAGTGAGTTATTGTGTAGATAATATCTTTATGGTAATGTGTCAAAGTATTCAGTGTTGTGAGTATGGGTATTTAGGAAAAATGAAAAGGAAAAAAAGTCACAATTGAAAGAAAAAGATGAGATTTTTTTTTTAAATGCATAATTATGACATTTAAAAAAAGTTCAAATTGTGAGATAAAAAGTAATAAATATGAAAAAAAGACTACATTTGAGATAAAAAGTCATCATTATGAGATTAAAAAAGAGTCATGAATATATATATATATATATATTATTATTATTATTATTTTTAAAAAAAAGCATAATTATGAGATAAAAAAGTTAGAATTGTGAAATAAAAAGTGAAAATTATGAGATAAAAAAGTTTCAATTATGAGATAAAGTCATAAATATGACATAAACTAGGTAACAAAGTAATATATACAAGATATGTGAATATAAAAAGTATAAATATAAAAAGAGAACAAAACATTAAATGTCATAATGCTAATTAACAAAATAACAAAAACTCAGGTATAACAAAACAACATGAAATTAAAAACAAGTCACAAAAAAAACAACAACAAGACACAGTATTACACCGAGTATGTATAATGTATATATTTTTTAAATACAACCAAAACACAATGTATTCAATAAAAAAGGAGAACACAATAATATTAATTTAATTTAATTAATAACCATGTAATGACTCCTTTAAGAATCAAAGTAAAACCTTCAGGTTGAAAATCTAATTATCCATTTAACCTCTTCACTTAAAACCAAGTAAAATTGCATTTCAAAGACATAAAACACTCGTATAAACGACCTTAAATGGTTGTGTTTATGATCAGATATGAGTCTTTGATGGTTGAATAGAAGACCACCGCCTCCTCACAGCTGCAGCGATGTCATCCTGCACAAACACGCCTGTTAGAAACCTTTAGCTGCGTATGTAATGCAGGTAATGTAATCAGCAAACACAGACTAATTAGGCAGTAAAACAGATGAGCAAACAAATATAAACATGCACACACACAACATCCTGCACTCCCATCCCTGGAAGGACCATTTACTGCCTATACTTACAAACCTTAAACTTAACCATCTGTGCTTCATGTGGTCGTCTTTACATTTCCTTTAACTCTTTAACCACCCACACATTATTTGCGTCTGTTTCAGTGTCATAAAAGCGACTGTGAGTATGTTCAGTGGTTTTGTTTAACCCAAAAAAAAAAAAAAAACCCACCCAAACACCCACCATCAACTAAAGCTTCTACTGATCTGAACTGTTTAACATCTGTCGATACACTCAACTTATTAACACGTGGAAATAATTCAGATAAAATGCAACTTTTATAGTCATCACATACGACCCATTTGGATGTTGAGAGGCTCCATAGTTACCATGGAAACGCAGTCATCTTCTATAACATTGATTCAACAGTAAAACACATAACGTTGGATTAATACCAGTGGATGGAGATGTTCAGAAAAAATGACTTTTTCTTCAGTTTTATTCATTTCTGATATAATAAAATTCAACTTTTTTCATGATCAGTTAATTAAATATAAGAAAATACTTCATTTGCACTGAAAATCTGCACAATACAGAGGATAAAATTGCAATAAATGGTGATAAATCACTTAAGAATGTAATTTAGTTCAATACTACGCCTGTTTTCAATGTTTATTATCTTAAATTAATTCAAGTATTATTGTTGCTATTGTTAATAATGATAAGATATTTTGTTTATATATGCTTTGTATTAACTTGCTCATGCAACATTTTATTTCATTTATGTAATTTAGTTCAATAATATATATGTTTTAAATGTTAATTATCTTAATTTAATTCAAGTATTATTGCAAATATTGTTAATAATGATAAGATAGTTTTGTAATAATTCAATTCTTATTTATATATGCTTTGTATTAATTTGATAGAAGGGGGAGGGCTTTGCATAAACACTGTGCCCCCCCCCCCCCCTGCACGTGTTTTATTATTATTATTATTATTATTATTATTATTATTATTATTATTATTATTATTATTATTATTATTATTATTATTCAATTATCATGTGAAGAGTTCATTTGCAAAAACAGATAACTCCATTTTTCTTTTTTTTCACAAAATGTCATTTTTTACTCTACATTCCACAGATAATACTGATTTATTTGATATATTATTTATTTCATTTGGTAAGAGTCACTAAATTGAATAAATAATATATCAAATCAATGAGTATTACCTGGAATGTAGAGTAAAAAATGCAATTTTCTGAAAAAAAAAAAAAAAACGAAAAGTGGAGTTATCTGTTTTTGCAAATGAACTCTTCATGTGTTTTTGTGATGTGTTTCTTATGTGTGAAATAATAAACCAAACCAAACCAAGAAAGGTCAAATACAGAGAAAAAAAATATTTGGTAGCTGCCACCAAAGTCACATTACTGGGTATTTATGGGTTAAAACAAGGTGGAAAAACAGAAAAAAACAAAACGGAGAACTTGTGTTTAACAGGTTTTTTTTTTTTTTTTTTTACTAAATAAGGGATTCTGAACGTAAATCAATAACAGATGTAGGATAAAGAACATACACTGTGAACTGGAACACAATGGGGCTGTTTAAATGAGAGTTTTTATTCCTGTTTAATTCACAATAATGGTTAATTCCTCTTTAAGATGAACATGTAGCTTTAACCCTTTAACTCCTGAGACTTTAGAAGTTCCACAGTAAAAAAAAAAAAAAAAATAAAAATAGCCAAAGTCATCAATGAAAATGAATCAAAAATGAATAAACCAGCAAAATAATACGTAACATGAAAAACGTAAGACACAAAACGGAACAAAATTGAAGAAAATGACTAAAATAAAATAAAAAAATGTACAAAAATAAACAAAATAAGCAACAAAATACTAATATATATTTACAAAATAACAAATAGAATTAAGAACAATTAAGTAAAAAAAAAAAAATGTAATTTGGTTCCAATAGTTTTAGTTTTTTTTTCTTTTATCTCAGTCAGTTGCTTTTTAACATCTGTTTATTTGATTTATTTATAGCTCAGTTCCATCAACAAAACTCAATAAAAACATATTTTCTTTTTTTAATTGAATTTTTCTGAATATTTAAACTAAACCATCCATTCAGAACGCGTCAGCGCTGACGCATCAGGGGTTAAAGGGTTAATTCTGATTTAGTTTAGTCTGAATAAGTCATTCAGAATAAAAAAAAAATATCATATAAACGTAGCTGCTCTTGTTTTTCGTTTGAATTTTCATATTTAAATCTAAATGTTTAAAATTCTTTTATTATTTTTACTTTTATTTTTTTCGCCTTTTTCAATTGACTGTTTTTAAATTGTATCTTAATGCTTTTAATGTTTTATGTAAAGCACTTTTAATTACCTTCCTGTTGAAATGTATTGTACAAATAAACTTGCCTTATAACGTTATAACAACCATGATTTTTCTTGTTTGTTTTGTGGATATTTTGTTGTGAGTGTCTTAACAACCTTCTTTTTCTTCACCTCAACTCATAATATAGAATAAAACTTATAATAAAAGGTCAAACTCATCATAAGAACAGTAGAATATCAAGATGAACCTTTTATTTTCTGAAGTTTCTCTTGGCAAAAACAGCCAGACGAACATTCTGCTGTTAGGATGTTGGAAAAATAAAATCTATATTTCTCAATTCTCACTTCAGACCTTAAACCCGAAGGAACCTCTGCAAAAGAATTTCAATCGATTTTTCAAATTTCATAACTTCATATTGTATAAAAAAAAAACCAAAAACTGAAAAATCTATATTTAACAAGTCTTCAAACAGACCTGGTAAACTTTACCACAAGTATTAAATGATAGTTTTGAAGAAAAAGATTCTGGAAAAACTGTTTACGGACAAACGAGGAATGAATGAAAACTGATACCAATCGTCTTATCAGACCCTGTAGAAACTGATGATATAATAACAGTATATAATGACAATTTAAAAATGTAATAAACTAATAATAATTAGCCAATAACCAACGGATAGTCATGCGTGGACAATACATTATCCCATTTATTCTAGGGTTATTACAGTTTATTACTGCTACTACTCTAACAGACTGGATAAAATAGTCTTTACAACGGAGCGAATATTTACTTTTAAAATGACAAACTACCTGTGGAGTGATACGGTACAGTGAATCTGAAGTCACAAAACACGTTACCATTAGCGTTAACGGTGCAGTTCAAAGTGAACAGGAGCTGTCGGAACATTCTAGAGAGCCGTAGAATAATAATAACGTAATAATAGTCGATAATGTAATAACAATAGTTATTACATTATCGACTATTATTACGTTATTAACTGTTATTATATTATCAGCTGGTATTATATTATTAACTCTTACTGTATGTTATCAGATGTTAAGAGATAAAGTCAAAAATCTGAGAAAAAAGTTAGAATTGTGAGATAAAAAGTCAAAGTTATCACATAAAAAGTCAAAATTATGATAAAAAGTTAAAATTATGATAAAAAGTCAAACTTATGAGATAA